>JALAZF010000293.1:0-122500 GCA_022829125.1 Lathyrus tuberosus
CAAGGGACCTCATGGATCCAATCATCAAGTCAATTTTGCCTCAGGGGATGCATTCACAAAAATCAGGAATTAGGGTTTCTTGACCTAATTCACCCCTAAGTTGACTTTTGGGACAAAACATGAGACATGATTTGAGGGTCTCCAATACACTAAATTGATCCATTTGCTACAATGGATTGATCCAAGAAGCTTGATCCACAAGTTTCAATTTCATCAGGATCACAACTAGGGTTTCGAGGGAAAAGTCAACTGTACCTTTGACTTTTGACCAAAACATGCTCCCAAACCTTGGGACATGATTCAATACACCCTATAACACCTATGGAACATATCCATTAAGTTTGATTTAGGTCAAGGACTTAATTTCACGAAGGATCGCACAGTTTGGATTTCGTCCGATAAAAAGTCAACTATGCACAAAATCAAGTTTGACTTTTTGGGATTTTTCACAATTATGGTTCATTGACCCTAAAACAATGTTAATATGTGATTTGAATCATCATTCATCAAGAAAAATCAAGAAAAGTGAGTTAACTTGTAAAAGGGATAACCATAAAAAACTTAGAATTTTTTTTAAGTTATGGAACAAAGTGGCTAGGGTACCAACTTCCAAGGACCATAACTTGAGATCCAAGCAACCATTTTGGATGGTCCAAAGCTGGATTTGTAGCTCTCATGGCATAGTTTAAAAGTGTCAACTACAACTCATTCCAATTCCTCATGGATTTTTAGTTATGGAGTGATCAAAATGGCTGAAAACACAAAAGTGACATTTTTCCAACACTTAGTGAAATTTTCACTAAGTCAGAATCTGCCTTATTTTTTTTCCCAAATGTAGAGGAATTTTTCATTATAATTCAGGTTGACTAAAAACCAAAGTTGGACATCATCTTGAAATAGGATATGTCAGCTTTCCAAAATGTCCAAGAACTCCATCAAATTCCATCTGAGCTAGGAGTTATGACAGCTGCAACATGCCTTGCTGCAAACTGTCTTGGCAAGGCAGATTTGTGCATTAGTGCTCAAATTGTGCAACTTCAAGCATGGTTATCCATCTGCACACCTCAAGGGGGAACAATCAAGGGACAAGCACTGATCCATAAGCCTCCCAAGTCTTTGGAACTACATATAGGTTTGGCACCCCTAAAAGCTAAAGATGCCTCAAGACTCCAATTTTGTTTTGAGGCATTCAATGGATGCTTAGAGGTGGCATGTATTAGAGCAAAGACAAACACTTCAGTCAATCCTTATCCTTGAATCAGAGAACCATAGGCCTGTGCTCTAATCTCAAGTCAATGGCTAGAGGAGACTTGAGATTCCATTTGATCCACATTGGCCAAAGGCCTGCTGCAGTTGCCATTCCCTATTCCTTGCAAAAAAAACTTGACACACTATAAATAGACCTCATTTCTGATCAGTTTGAGTACACCAAAGGCCTATAACACTTGCCTTTCTCAAAATCACACTCTCACTTCCAAAAATGCCTTCTAATGCAAGCCACTATCGGGTTTTGAATTAGAATGTGTTTCCAACCAAACCAATCACACACACACACCTCATAAACATCATATGTGAGCTAATCAAACACTAAACCAAAAACTGGAACACCAATTTCACAAAATCACCAGCCATCTGCACAAGCTTTTGACAGATTTGCAGTTGAGATGCCAAATCAAGTTCCAGCTCAATTCAATCCACTCCAAGCATTCAGACACACTCCATAGCACCTAGGGAAGCTGTCCACATCATTCGAACCAAGGTGTAACACCTCCAACCTAGAACTCGATCACCAGCTGCAAGAGGTAAGCCTCAACTTGGTCATCTCATGATTCATGCATATTTCCTCGCACAATAATTTTGCCATATGTTCATAATCATGTATTGAGTGTTTCCCCTCAATTGATTGCTTTGTATGAATCGTGTATGGAATTTCTAAGCCTTCATGCAGAAATTAGGGTTCTTGAGGTTTCTCTTTGATTTCTCATTCCATGCTTAAAATAAATGAAATTAAAGACCATAGACATGATCGTGAGGTGAAAACGAGTAGATTGATATATGGATTGTGTGATTTCATCAAGTATTCAGTGAGATTGATGAGAAAACGCAAATATGGGCAAAACAGGGCACGCGGGCAAGAACAAGATGTTCTTGGCGCCCTTTTTCAAATATTTGAATTTTTGAATTTTTGTGATTTTATTTAATTGATTCAAAAATTAATTTCTCTCTGAATTTTAATGATTTGGAGTTGATTCTTTTTTTAATAATTCGCAAAAATGTTAAAATATTTTATTTTACAAAAATTTCTCAAAAATATTATTTATTTCATATACTTGATATTTTTGCAAAGAATTAATTTTTATTTGTTTTTTAACATTTAAAATATTTTTTCCTTCTTGATTTTCCAAACCTAATTGGTTTTCAATCATTTTGTGGATAAAAATATGATTTTTGAAACATTGATCCAAGATCACCACCCATTTTTCACATGTTTTCAATAATTTTAAATAATTTTTAAACAAAATTAATTCCATTTTAAAACAAAATTAGGGTTTTGATTAATTCCACCCTCATCAATCTTTTTCAAACACTCATGGGCCTCTAATAGAGTGTAAGACCCAATCCCTTTTTTAGCCAAAATCATTTTGGGCCTCAGATATTGTATAAGTCCCTCGGTGTTAAAAGAATCTCGGCGCGATCGCCATTTCAGAGCAAATACAATTTTGGGCCTGCCCTCGTGTTGTAAGTCCCACTTTTCTTTTTCAAAACCTTTTGGGCCTCTAATAGAGTGTAAGACCCAACCCCTTTGTAAATAATACATTTTTGGGCCTCACGCATTGTATAAGTCCCTCCGTATATTTTCAAAAGTCCGACGCGATCGTCGCCTTTTTAACAAAACCAACTGGGCCTCTCCTTGAGTTGTAAGACCCAACCCTTTTGTAAATAAACCTTTTTGGGCCTCAGTCATTGTATAAGTCTCGAGACAATATTCAAAACAACGGTGCAATCGCTGTTAAAACCTTGGGCATCTCTATGAGCTGTAAGCCCCAACGATCTTTCCAAAACAACTTTCCTTATGATTTAAATTCAAACATATATATTGTTATCAAAACTTTCTTTAATTTCTGTGAATAACTAACAATACAGCATAGAAGCTTGCTCGCCTGTAAGTTTTAAACAGCTTTCATTTACTCGCTTTGATATATATAACTGTATTGTGGGAAACTGCGCATGGTTAGTCTACTTTCATACCCTTTTAAATACTTGTCATATATCAACTGTATATATACTAGTATAGTTATTTAGAGTTTTCCCGGGCAACTAGGTCTAGAACTAAGTAAAGCCATGTTGGTCACTCTTAAATACAGACAAAACTAGATCCCCATAGGATTACCGGATACAGTCTTGCCTTATCTTGGGCTTAAACAATATGGAACAAAGAGAAAGGCAATATTCTTCGTGAACCTTTTCTCAGGATGTCACCCCTAGAAATTGTCAAAGAAATTCTACTCCCCAGAGTTGATCTATTCTCAGTGAATAGCATCTCTTGAGTTTCTTCAAACCTTCAAACTTTCACTAAATGATCTATTCTCTGGCTTCTTAGAAGTTCTCATGCCTTCTCTTGGGCTTAATACAAGGACCCTGACGACCTCTTAAAGGTATAAGACAGAACTTAATCATCCTTTGCTAGAGCAGTTTTTCCAGTGTCAAATATCATATTTTAGGGTTGATTCTCATCCCTTAATACCCGTGCCTCCTCTTGGGCATCATACAAAAGATAAAACTCTTCCACACCAGTAGACTTGGACAGTCTAATCCCCTTGAGTCTCAAAAACATTCTCAAGTTCCTTATAAATACAAGAAGAAACCCCGGGCTCTCTGGATCAATCTCCAACAGAAACCCATCCTCTCTCTTAAGAGTTCCCCAACCAGGGTCAGCTTATCCCAAATCAGAACCTCAAGGTCTCTGATATCTCAAATCTTCTGTAATCCTCAGCAAGAGTTGATTCCCCACTTGGACCTGCCTCGGGATCTCAATAATCCCCAGCAGAAAGTTAGCCTCCTCTTAGGCTTTGTATAATGATCTTTTCCTCAGTACAGTTAGCCTCCTCTTAGGCTTTGTACAAAGATTCTCCCCAGCGGAGCTAACCTTTTCAGACTCTCTTGTTGAGTCAATTACTTTTTAGACTCTCTTGTTGAGTCGAATACTTTTCAGACTCTCTTGTTGAGTCAATTACCTTTCAGACTCTCTTGTTCAGTCACTCACCCTTTTAGACTCTCTTGTTAAGTCAATCACCTTTTCAAACTCTCTTGTTGAGTCAACCTTTTTAGCCTCAATCTTGGGCTTTGTACAAGATAGATAAAAACACTCTCTTGTTGAGTCAGATCCTTTTAGCCTTAATCTTGGGCTTTGTACAAGACATAAATCTCCCTCTCTTGAGCATGGGACAGATATCTTCCCTAGCAGAGTCATTTCCTCCCAGCCTTCCTCTAGGCTTTGAGGAATGATCTTCCCCAAGAAGAGTCAAACTCATTTCAGCCTTAATCTTAGGCTTTGTACAAGACACATAAAAATATCCTCACCAGCACCAGTTAAATTTCTCATTTCAGCCTCAATCTTGGGCTATGTACAAGACACATACAAACCTCCCCGGCGGAGTCAAAATCCTTTTAGCCTCAATCTTGGGCTTTGTACAAGACAGATAGAACATTTTCCCCCGAAAAAGTCAAACTTTTAGCCTCCTCTTAGGCTTTGTATAATGATATCCCCAAAGAGTCAGTCTCTTTTTTGCCTCAATCTTGGGCTTTGTACAAGACACCAATATATACACTCTCTTGTTGAGTCGGTCTTATCCAGCCTCCTCTTAGGCTGTGTATAAAGAAATCCCCTAGTGGAGTCAATCAACCTCTTAGCTTCAACCTTGGACTCTGATCAAGGCACACAAAAATCAACAATCCCTCTTTAGAGATGACAAGTTCTCTCTCAGTCAAACCCTTTAGCTTCAATCTTGGGCTTTGAACAAGACACAAATAAATAACCTTTTAGCTTCAATCTTGGGCTTTAAACAAGACACCAAAACATATTTTTCCTCCCTTAGAATAGGGGGAACTACGATTGCTCTGATTTCCCTGTTTCGTTCAAACGGGAATACGTAAGCATAAGATTGCGAGATCTTAGCGAGAATACTAATAAAAAACCCTAAGTTCATTTCCTTCATATCAATCAAAACTTAGGTCTAGTACCTTACCAAAAACACCCGAACATCAACTCACTCACTCACTCATACTTCCCAAGAAACTTTCCCAACCCATTAACAGATAAACACCATCAAGTACAAAGCGAAACCTAAAGCTAATATCCTATGGATAACCTCATATAGGATGGGTAATTGACAACTCCCCATTGTATAACCTGACCCCAGACCCCCAATCTCTTTTAAGCGTTTGTTCAGTTAAACATTCGCGTGCAAGGTTAGTTTTAGATAGCTTCCCTTTCCCTTTCAGCTTCATGGGATAAATAAGAAATCAGAAAGTAGCACCCCCTCCTACCATTGCGGTGAGGAAAACCCAGCGATAAGGTGGTCGCGTCACCGACAAAAATTGCTCGCTACAGAAAAATGGCGACTCTGCTGGGGAGTCATTTTATTTGTTTAAGACTAAGATTAGCCCTTAAGAGGTCTAGGATGTTAGTTTTAGGAATAAATATATATATCGCTTTTCCTAATTGATATCATGTTTAATTTTCTGCTAATGGGACTGCGGGTGATGCCGCATCTGGAAATTTTGAGTGACACCTAAGATAAGTGATGGCACTAGACGAGTAATCTTACAGGGAGTGACTCCCAAATAAGAGACCCCGGTCGACCATCGAATCAGTGGAGATACCCTTTGCGGATTCAATGCCTATACGACTTCGGTTGTTGAAAGCAGATTGTTCGATTGTGGTGTCCGTGAAACTGAGGATTTAGTAGGCTGAGACCATGTTACTATTTTGTTGTGCAGAAGCTATCGGAAATAGTTGTCACGCGATACTACCCTCATTTGAGATTACTCTAAGATACTGCAGCTCGCTCGGGTGAACCAGCCTGCTGTTGTTATCCCAAGAGGGGTCAATGATTTTGAGGACAGGTACAAAAAATCACCAGTACAACCTTTGGGGATGGGTAGAGCCATGACTTCATGACACCGAACCTTTGACCCCATGTTTTTTCTATGTTTTTGTGTGCTGCGTTCATGCATTCATTTCATTAAAAAACATTAAACAAAGAAAATTTTCTATCCTAGTCTCTCTTTTTCAAATTAAACTAAGACAATCATTGCAAATATCAGAGAAAGGAGATTGTGTTATGGATTTCGGTAGAAGGAAGACTCACAAGTACACCTTTAAGGTTCCAAAATTAGAGGAATTGAGAGGGTTGGCAAGGATGATCACCAACCCTGATGCTTTTAGAGCTAAGTACGGAGGACTGTTGTCTCTGTTAAGGGTCCATGTAATTAAAGGAATCCTGTCTACGCTCATTCAGTTCTACGATCCGGTCTATCACTGTTTTACATTCCCAGATTATCAACTAGCACCAACACTTGAGGAATACTCTCACTTGACTGATTTACCCATCACTGACCAAGCTCCCTTTTCTGGACTAGAAGAAATTCCAAAAGATCAAGCCATTGCAAGAGAAATCTATTTGGACGAGTCAGAAGTCAGGACTCACATGACAACTAAGGGTGGAATCCAGGGTTTTCCAGCCAAGTTTTTGATAAAGAAAGCTCTGTACTTTGCTAGTATAGGGAACGTGACTGCTTTCGAGAGCGTCTTTGTTCTGCTCACCTACGGGTTATTTCTGTTTCCCAGCATTGATGACTTTGTTGATATCATTGCCATTAAGATTTTTCTGATTGGAAACCCTGTACCGACCTTGCTCGCAGATGCTTATCATTCTGTACACTTGAGGAATTTGTATAGCGGAGGAATGATCACATGCTGTGTACCCCTGCTATACAAATGGTTTACTTCCCATTTACCAAAGTCTGCCACATTTTGGGATCATAAGAGTACTTTACGTTGGTCGCAGAGAATCATGTCTCTTACCAACTCCGACATAGATTGGTACAATCGGATTTATGACGGGATAAGAATCATTGACCGTTGTGGAAACTTCCCTAATGTACCCCTCATAGGAACTAAAGGAGGAATCAATTACCATCCAGTTTTAGTTCGTCGTCAATTTGGATACCCGATGAGGCATGTCCCGTGTAATGCTCATCTGGAAGGTCTTTTCTTCAAGGAAGGAGAAAATGACAGAGCACTAAAGACAGAAATAGTGCATGCTTGGAAATATGTTCACAGGAAAGGAAGAGAGTCTCTAGGAAAACCAGATTGTGTCTCGGTGGAACCTTATCTCCACTGGGTACAAACTAGAGCTCTCAAGCTGAGGATGACATACCCTCGTCAAGAAGTTCTTCCGTTAAAGGAGTCTGTCCTTTATTTTATGTCTGATATGGAAAAACTTCAGGTTACTCTCAACAAAGTTCAACAGGAGAAGAAGTCTTGGAAGAATAAGTACCATATTCTTAATATGGAGTGTGCCAAAATAAAACAACTATTAAAAGAAAAAGATGCTAAGATCGAGATTTTAGAGTAACATGCTGTAGAAAATCAAGAAGACCGAAGAAATTTGCTCGCTCCTTTCACTTGGCAAAGGAATAACAACCCGACAACGGCTCAAGAGCCCTGGTCAAAGAAAAGGAAAGTACCAGAACCAGCACCCGAGCCCTCCTCAGAGAGGACTCAGGATCCATAAGTTTAGACATTTCCTTTTACAGTACTTTGTAAATTACTGTATTTCCATTTCCGCAATCTTTGAATTCAATATAACAGGGTTTCCATTGTATGATATTTGCAATCCAATTGTTGAAGTTTCTTTTGATTAAACAAAAAAAATCATTAATATAATCATTGCATATCATTCATCATTCTCACATAACGCGGTCTTCTTACCTACGAATCTCATGTTTGTGTCTCAATTCTAGAGTAAAACTGTCTCATTCGTACAATTCTCGGGCCAGTCAACAAAAGAAAATGGATAATCTCGAGGAAGAGAACAGGGCGTTGAGAGAAGAACTCGACGCTTTGAAAGAAGATCTGAGGAAACTTCACAATGACATGCAAGCTCTGGCAGCAGCCCAGATGCAACAACAAAGGACTGTGATCTCAGAGATCACATCGACGCCCATAGTGGAGAAGTATGATCCTCGGTATAACATGCCTAAAGATCGCCCCTAGGGCATGCCTATTAACTATATCCTGGAAGGATATATTTCGCCAATCACTGAAGATCTAGAAACTGCAATAGGAACCACTGGGCTTAAAAGTTACAAACTTAGGGAAAGCGAAGATGCCAGGGGCATGACAACAACTCCTGAAGGTTACAAACTTCGGGAAGCACCAAGAGTCACTTCCATAATGACTGTACCACCACCCGTGGTACACACTGTCCCGGAAGGGTAGATTCCACAGATACCTTCTGCTGGAAACGAAAGTATGTACGATAGAATGAATGAGTTCCAGGAGCAATTCTTGGAGATGCAGAAGGAACTGCATGCCATTCGCGGTCAGGAACTATTCGGAAAGGATGTCGCAGACCTTTGTTTGGTCCCCAATGTGAAAGTTCCGCACAAATTCAAGGTGCCCGAATTTGAAAAGTACAAGGGTAACTCTTGCCCTCAAAGCCATTTGGTGATGTACGCTTGGAGGATGTCAACTCAGGCAGAGAACCAACAGCTACTGATCCACTATTTTCAAGATAGTTTAACCGGTGCCGCACTCAAATGGTACATGGGATTAAACCGCACTAAGATCATAACTTTCAGAGATCTTGGCGCACCTTTGTTCAGCAGTATAAGTATAATCTGTACATGGAACTAGATAGAGATCAGCTTAGAGCCATGTCACAGAAGGATAAGGAAACCTTCAAGGAATATGCTCAGAGATGGCGTGAAATTACCACCCATATTTGTCCACCTCTTGAGGAAAAAGAGATGACAAAGATCTTCTTGAAAATCTTGAGCTCATTTTACTACGACAGAATGGTCGTCAGTGCGCCCAGCGATTTCACTGAGATGGTAGGCATGGGAGTTCGTCTTGAAGAAGCAGTTCGAGAAGGACGTCTAGTCAAAGATGTCGGACCATCAAGCAGTACCAAAAGATACGGTAGTGCTCTCCCTAAGAAAAAAGAGCAAGATATTGATAATATCTCTCTCGAAAAGCAAAGGCGACGGTACCAACCAGTAGCAGTTGTAACTCCTGCTATTAACCCTGCGCCTGTTCAAACGTATCAACCTCCTGTTGCTCAGAGCCAAACGATTCAACAACAATATCAGCAAAGGACACAACAGCCTCTTCAGCAGGCTCGCCCTCAATACAACAATAACCATACAATTCGACCACCAGGGTTCGACCCTATGCCAATGTTGTATGCAAAACTGTTCCCATTACTACTGGTCAAGGGACACGTCCAAACCAGGTATCCTCTTACAGTACCGGAAAATCCGCCTTTTTAGTTCAAAGAGGATCAAACTTGCCTTTACCATCAAGGAGGACCAGGGCATAACATAGAAAACTGTCTCAGTTTCAAATCCGACGTACAGAAGATTGTTAGGAGCGGGGTCTTATCCTTCAAGGATACAAATCCTAATGTTCAAACAAACCCGCTGCCTCAACACGAGAAAGTTGTGGTAAATTTGATAGATGAAGAGGCTAAGCATAGCTATCAAATTCACGATGTACTCTTATTGGGGACCAACTTGGTCAAGATGCATTGCAGACATAGCAGATATGGTCATGTACTGTCTCATAACTATCACTAGTGTGATATCTGCTCTAAAGATAATCAAGGATGTTCTGTGGTGCAATCAGCTCTACAGGAATAGATGGATCTCGGATGGATCCAAGATCATCGAATTCGTGAGGTCAACATGACTTATACAAATTCCAACGTCATTCAAAACCACAACATTCTGGAAATGAATATCAACTTGGTGGCAATGCACTCAAGGCAAAGCCAACATCACAATCTGCCTCGGCAAGATTACGATTCCTGTCTGATTTGCTCCGTAAACAAACAGGGATGCTCTTTTGTACAAGAGACCCTCCAGCGTCAGATGGATCTTGGATAGATTTAGGATTATCGTGATAGAAGCCATTATCAAGTGAATATGATTCAAATCTTTGATATTCGTTTGATGAATACCAGCTTGGTGGAGTTACATGCTACACAAGTCCAGCTCGGTTTTCTGACTTCGCATAATTATCAAAACTGTACAGTATGTCGTGAGAGCGACCAAGGATGTGCTCTCGTTCAAAGAACGCTACAACACTTGTTAAACCACTGGTGGCTTCCTATCTATATGGATGAAGACACACAACAAGTCAGCATGACTAACGGGAACCCTACTAGGCCTCAAAATTAGGATGTTCGATCAATGGAGACCGACCTAGTAAGGTTGCACTGCATTCAAAGCGGACGTGGTCGGGTGCCACCACACAACTATGAACGCTGTAGAGTTTGCTCAGATGATAAACCACAAAGTGATTCGACCGTGTCCAAGTTCTGGGTCAATCAACTTGATGCCCGACTATTTCGCTGATCAGATCAATGATGTTGTCATAATCTCTTATCATAAGAGGACCAAAGATGTTTGTGCCATAATCCCTCTACTTGACGAATCAAGAATTCCTTTGGACAGTAGAAAAGTTCCCAACCAGGAACTGACTGAAATTACTTACAATGGTTAGAAAAATCAGAAGGCTCCTGTAGTTATCTATCTTCCGGGACCGCTACCGTATAAATCAACTAAGGTTATCCCTTACAAATACAGTGCAACAACAATTGAGAATGTAAAGGAAATTCCATTATCCTCCGTCGTGAATATTGCAGACATCAGTCGAGTAACACGGAGCGGTCGAATCTTCAACCGAGGAGTTGGAGAACCTGCCAAAGAAAAAGAACCTCAAAACAGAAGTTCCTGATTAACCAGTCGGTCAATCTTGTGATCCCGACCTTTTAAAGAACAATGATGAGATGTTGAAGCTCATCCAGAAGAGTGAATACAACATTGTTGATCAACTGTTGCGAACTCCTTCAAAAATCTCTGTGTTATCACTTTTACTCAATTCCGAAGCTCACAGGGAAGCTTTATAGAAAGTCTTAGAGCAGGCCTTTATGGAACAGGATGTAAAAATAAGACAATTCAACAGCATCATCTCCAACATCACTTCCTGTAACAACTTGGGATTCAGTGATGAGGAACTACCGGAAAAGGGCCCAAATCATAACATGGCACTCAATATTATAGTCAAATGCCAGGACAATGCTTTATCCAGCGTACTGGTAGACACCGGATCAGCTTTAAACGTGATGCCAAGGTCCACTCTAATGCGACTATCATTCAAAGGATCTCCGATGAGAGGCAGTGAGGTCATCGTCAAAGCATTTGACGGATCCCAAAAAATAGTTATCGGCGAAGTCGACCTTCCCATAACTATCGGTCCTCACACTTTCCTAGTCACTTTCCAGGTCATGGACATCCAGGCAACATACAACTATTTGTTAGGAAGACCTTGGATACACGAAACTGGGGCAATCACTTCGACACTTCACCAGAAGCTGAAGTTTGTCAAGAACGGCCAACTAGTCACAGTATGCGGAGAGCAAGCCTTGATCGTGAGTAACCTATCGTCATCCACTTACATGGAACCAGAGAAGGTTGTTGGAACCCAGTTCCATGCACTTTCGGTGAGCCACGAAAACCAATTAGAAGGAGGAACGTCGATTTCCTCATACAAAGATGCTCTCGAAACGATCAGAAGTAACAATACCAAAGGATGGGGACATCTTGTCATTCTTACTGACAATAAGAAAAAGAAAGGTCTTGGTTTTTCTTCAAATTGTGCCCAGACAGCTACTAACGATGAAGGTTTTCATCCCATTCAGAACTTCTTCCACAGTGGAGGATTCCTTCACCCAGTGTCTCAAGAAGTACATATCATCAACGAGGGTGATTCCTCCGATACAGATGATGAGTGGAAGTCCTATCTTAACGAGGACGGTTATATGTCTCAGGAAGAGGTGCCTACACCATTTTTCATTCCGGCACAGAGTCTGAGATATATACCAAGGTCAGATGTCAAGATGATATACGGAGATTGTGATCCGGAAGGATGTCGTGCTCCACCAAACTCATTAGAGGAGGACACTCTGATGAAAGACAACTTTGACGACGACTATTATGGCCTGATGGACGGCCTGCCTATGTGGCAACCGTACCCAGGAGACTCGGGGCAAGAGAGTCAGCCCAATGGTGCATATCAGCTGAGCATCATTGAAAAGAATACATGCGTTCCCACAGAATCATGGGATCATTACTCAGGGCATTCAGAAAATATCCAGTACAATGATGAATTTGCAACAATTGCAGGACAAGAGTTCCTTAACTATACTTTTCTTGAGGTCAACGTCATCGAGAGGGATGACTCCTCCAGTTCCAAAGAAGTATGGGACACCTTAGGATAGCCGAGTGGCAAGTACGACTACTTGGTCAATTACACCGCTCCCGAAAGCTCTCGTATCAAGCTCGAAGACATCCAGCCAACTGGATGGGGAGATATACCTGAGAGTCCAAACACTGTGCAAGATACAGCTGAGGAATCCTCCTACGACAACTCTGCCTGGGAGACAGATTCCAACGATCCTGCTCCACCAAAAATCAGCGTTATTTCTGAAGACAAATCAAGAAGGAAAGTACCAGACTTTATGATTCACCGAGGAGTTTGCCGGCAATGGGTTGCGGTCAACGTTCCGAAAGTCGTTCATAAGTTGAAGTAATTGCCGTCTTTACTTTAACCTTTCACCATGCCCAAGTGAAACAGATGTTTTTATAGGGCTCACTTTCTGTAAATGTCTCTCTTCGCTTCGCCCAAAGCGACAGAGTTTTGTTTTATAGGGTTGTAGTTTCAAGAATCGACAAGATCATAAATAAAATAACGTCGTTCTGTAATTTCCGCATTTATTGTTGTTTTCTCTTTTCGCTTTTTCAGAAAATGGTAATCCTAAAAAACAACTTGAATAATAAAAACAAGCAGTATAAAAAATACACTGCACACACTCTTGCATTCTCTCTATCTCTTCTAAAAACAAATCATCACGTCATGCAGATTGCTTGTTTTAAACCCCATTGAAACATACGATCCGATGCCCTCTCCCAACTTTGAATTCCCGATATTTGAGGCTGAGGAAGAAGATGACGAAGAAATTCCATAAGAGATCTTCCGATTACTTAGACAAGAGGAAAGGTCCATTGAACCTCACAAAGAGCCGTTGGAAATGGTCAACTTGGGTTCAGACGAAGAGAGAAAAGAAGTCAGGATTGGTGCACTGCTCAGTCCAACTGTCAAAGAAGGTTTGATAAAGCTTCTCAAAGAGTTTCCCGATGCATTCGCTTGGTCCTACCAGGACATGCCAGGGTTGGATACCAGCATCGTGGAACATCATCTACCATTGAGATCAGAATGTTCGCCGGTAAAACAAAGACTAAGACAGACTCATCCAGACATGGCCATCAAAATTAAAGAGGAGGTACAGAAACAGATTGACACGGGATTCCTTGCCACATGAGAATATCCTCAATGGTTAGCCAACATAGTACCAGTTCCGAAAAAGGACGGAATGGTCAGAATGTGTGTGGACTACAGGGATCTGAACAAAGCAAGTCCAAAGGATGGCTTTCCCTTATCGCACATTGACATGCTGGTAGACAGTACAACAAAGTTCAAAGTATTCTCCTTCATGGATGGATTCTCAGGCTATAATCAGATAAAAATGACGCCGAAAGACATGGAGAAAACTTCGCTCATTACCCCATGGGGTACCTTTTGTTACAAGGTAATGCCGTTCGGTTTGAAGAACGACGGGGCAACCTATCAAAGGGCCATGACTACTCTGTTTCATGACATGATACACAAAGAAATCGAGGTATATGTTGATGATATGATTGCCAAATCCAAAACAGAGGAGGAGCATGTGACCCACCTATTAAAACTGTTCGAGCGGTTGAGAAAGTACAAACTCCGCTTGAATCCCAATAAGTGCACATTAGGTGTCCGCTCAGGAAAACTTTTAGGGTTCATCGTCAGCCAGAAAGGAGTTGAGGTTGATCCTGACAAGGTCAAGGTTATTCAAGAAATGCCTTCTCCAATGACTGAAAAACAAGTCAGAGGATTCCTGGGACGTCTGAACTACATTTCCAGATTTATATTCCTCATGACCGCGACATGTGCGCCGATCTTCAAATTACTCAAAAAGAATTAGGACTGCGTTTGGACAGAAGACTGCCAAACCGCCTTCGACAGTATCAAGGAATACCTCTCGAATTCACCAATTCTATCACCTCCAGTGGAAGGAAGACCACTGATCATATACCTAACAGTCTTGGAAGACTCGATGGGTTATGTACTTGGCCAACAAGACAAAACAAAAAGAAAAGAATTGGCCATCTACTATTTGAGCAAGAAGTTAACCGACTGTGAAACTCGGTACACTATGCTTGAGAAAACTTGTTGCACTCTGGCTTGGGCAGCCAAACATCTTTGCCAGTATATGATTTGTCACACTACTTGGTTAATCTCTGAGATGGATCCAATCAAGTACGTCTTTGAAAAGCCTGCTCTCACGGGAAGGATTGCCCGTTGGCAGATGTTGTTATCAGAATACGATATCGAGTACCATGCTCAGAAAGTCGTTAAAGGAAGTGTTTTAGCCGATCATTTGGCTCATCGGCCGATTGACGATCAAGAATCGGTCGGGTTTGACTTCCCAGACGAATATGTCATGTATTTGAAAATGAAAGATTACGATGAACCACTACCCAGTGAAAGGCCAGAACCAGGTTCCTAATGGGGACTTATCTTTGACGGAGCTGTCAATCATTATGGAAACGGAATTGGGCAATCACCATAACACCTCAGGGTACCCACATTCCTTTCACTGCCAGATTGACATTCAAGTGCACAAATAACGAGGCTGAATACGAAGATTGTATCATGGGTCTCGAAGAAGCGATTTACTTAAGGATCAAAAACTTGGATGTATATGGCGACTCAACCCTGGTTATCAATCAGATTAAAGAAGATTGGAACACATACCAATCAGGACTGATTCCTTACAAAGACTACGCGAGAAGGTTGTTACCCTTCTTCAACAGAATCAAGTTTCATCACATCCCTCGTGAAGAGAATCACATGGCTGATGCATTAGCCACTCTCTCTTCCATGATTAGTGTAGGTCAATGGAATGACACACCTAAGATTGACATAATGCACCTTGAACGGCCATCTTACATTTTCACAATCGAAGCAGTCATCGATGACAAACCTTGATATCACGATATCAAGTGCTTCCTTCAGAAACAAGAGTACCCACCTGGGGCATTAAGAAAAGACAGAAAGACCCTCAGAAGATTGGCAGGCAGCTTCTTCCTGAGCGGTGATACACTCTATAAGAGAAACTTCGACATGGTCTTGCTCCGCTGCATAGACAAACCAGAAGTAAACATGCTGATAAAAGAAATTAATGAAGGATCCTTTGGCACTCATGCCAACGGACACACAATGGCGAGAAAAATTCTAAGAGCAGGGTACTATTGGTTGAAAATGGAATCCGATTGCTACAAGTACATGAGGAGATGTCACAAGTGTCAGATATACTCAGACAAAATCCATGTACCACCAACACATATCAAAGTTCTTTCTTCCCCATGGCCTTTTTCCATATGGGGAATCAACATGATTGGTATGATTAAACCCAAAGCTTCGAACGGACACCGGTTCATCCTGGTAGCCATTGATTATTTCACCAAGTGGGTCGAAGCAGCGCCATACGCCAATGTAACTCGACAAGTGGTGGTCCGATTTATCAAAAACAATATCATTTGCCATTATGGTGTTCCAAGCCAGATCATTACGGATAATGGATCCAACTTGAATAATAAAATGATGGAAGAGTTGTGTGCTGAATTCAAAATCGAACACCATAACTCATCTCCCTACCGACCTAAGATAAATGGAGCAGTAGAAGCAGCTAATAAGAACTCAAGAAGATTATTCAAAAGATGGTTGTAACCTACAGAGACTGGCACGAGATGCTACCATTTGCTCTTCACGATTACTGCACATCTGTCCGCACTTCAACAGGGGCAACCCCTTTCTCTCTAGTATATGGCATGGAAGCAGTACTTCCCATAGAAGTAGAGATCCCATCAATCTGGGTATTGATGGAAGCTAAGCTAACAGAAGCTGAATGGTGTCAAAGTCGGCACGACGAACTGAATCTGATCGAAGAAAAGCGAATAACGACTTTATGCCATGGTCAGTTGTATCAGCAAAGAATGAAGAAGGCATTTGACAAAAAGGTCTGACCTCGCGTCTTCAGGAAAGGAGACCTCGTGCTCAAGAAGATACAATCATTCCTCACTGATTCCCGAGGCAAATGGACTTCGAATTATGACGGCCCTTATGTGGTCAAGAAATCTTTCTCAGGCGGCGCCTTGTGACTCGCAACCATGGACGGAGAGGAATTTGCCTACCCCACAAATGTTGATGTAGTCAAGAAATACTTCGCCTAAAAAAACGTCTCGGTGGATTGAAAACCCGAAAGGGCGGTCCAGGCAAAAATTAGAGACATAAGCAAAATCATCCCGGTGGATTGGAAATCTCAAAAGTATAATCCAGGAAAAAGTTAGGGGTAATGGCAAGTAACTACGTCCAACAAAGGGGAAAATCCCTCAGCAGCAGTCATGCCATCAGTCAGGAAAACTCCAGTCAAGGTCATCTTCAACGGAAGCTCAAGATGTCCAGAATTCAAAGTTGGTAGAAGGATAGTGGTCGTTATGTTTCAATGTAGCCCTTTTCCCTTAAATTACCATTTTCTAACTTTGTAAATACTCTATGGAATCACGCGCTTGACTGATTTCCATCCTATCAATAAAATTTGAGCCCTAGTGCTTTTATTTGCAATTCTTATTTGTTTTAGCTTTATAGAACGTCATTTTAACATGATTAACGATTCTTGAAATAAAACAAAAATGAATTTACTTGTCAAACATTTTTCTACTTTTAAATAAAGATGGCAATTTCTTTTGACTGTTGGACATCGAAAGAACATCGATCGCTTCTCTAGAAGTAATCGAACCTCAAAGTGCAGAATCAAAGTACTCTTTCTTAACCAGTGCACCTGAATGAAGGATCAACTGTATCAGATGTGATTTTCCCATCTGATATCCCCGGAAGAGTTCTTATCTCTTAAGCCCGACCAACGGTTTTCCCCACATGGACTATCTCTCCTAAGCAAGGCAGAATTGCTATCTTGAATCGAAGATACTTCTTTGTCCCCTGCAGTGGCCGAGTATCCAGTCGTGTTCACCCACTAGTCTGTATGTCGCGTCAGTTTTGTCAGCATATACATACATACATCATGCATTATTGATTCATACTCATATTCATATCACTATCACTCTAGTAGGTCTTGTTCCCAAGTGATAAAAGTCCTCTTATCAATCGATTTTTTAGTTCTTTCCTCATCAGGAAATGTTACATCTAAACAATCTCTTCCCCGATTTATTTCTGGAATAGGGACGATCCTCGACCACTTTGATAACTTGAACCTCTGAAAAGCAAGAAAACTTTCGACGAACGTCACTCTTCGACATTGAAGATGATATCTTCGCTTTTCCGGATTAAGGAAAATCCCCAGAGAAAGCCTCTTATTCAAAGATTCGACAATACGGCAGTTTTTCTTCGGAAAATTCGCTGACGAAAAGGTCATCAGCACCTTAAAAAATGGATTACATCATATGGCATTTCTTTGAGAAGATCTCGAGGAAAAGTATGATGTAATATCCCCAAGCAGGATGCAGTCTCTCAAGAGACTCGTTTTCCCCAGTAGAGTCAAAAAATGGTGTCTCCAGCGGAGAAGTTTGTGCACCTATACAACTCAGATGAATGGGTTCCCCAGCAAGTCTGACATCAAAACGTTTTCCATCAAATGGCATCTCCCCAAGAAAATTTGGTGAGAAGTTTGAGGAAAACCGCTACAAATAGTGTCCCTTGTCAAGAAAGTTTATTGACAAAAGAAACTGAGACCAGTTCCTTGGCCGAAGACCAGGATCGAGGGGAAGTTTATATCAGAAAACTTAGACCAGTTCCTTGGTAGGAAACCAGGATCGAGGGGAAGTTTGTATCAGAAACTGAGACCAGTTCCTTGGTAGGAGACCAGGATCGAGGTGAAGTTTATATCAGAAAACTTAGACCAGTTCCTTGGTAGGAAACTAGGATCGAGGGGAAGTTTGTATCAGAATCTGAGACCAGTTCCTTGGTAGGAGACCAGGATTGAGGGGAAGTTTATTTCAGAAAACTTAGACCAGTTCCTTGGTAGGAAACCAGGATCGAGGGGAAGTTTATTTCAGAAACTGAGACCAGTTCCCTGGCTGAAGACCAGGATTGAGGGGAAGTTTACCTTTTCTAAGCATCATTGCTTAACAAAAGAAGATGGATGAGCAAATTATCGTTCATAACCACCATCAAAATTTCGGGTATTCTGATATTTAATCCTCTTGCACCCCGAATGCCCGAATACCTTCGCCATTCACACCTTCGGGTCCAATAAGATTTAATAGGGGCATCTGTCATACCCCAAATTTTTACCACTAATATGGATGAACCATCATGCCTCATCAATCTCCTCAAAAGATGATTAAGCATTCACTATAAGCAAGAATTAGGGTTTTAGGTCCTCTCAGAGCACTTAGACAAAGGATCAATCAAGAAATGACGTACATGATCTTCAACTTGTCTAAACTCTCCAACACACATAAAGGATCAAGAGGACTCCCACATCAAGAATCAAGCACAAGGTTGCAACATTCCAAGTGGATCAAGCCTCAAGATCGCCAATGTCACCAAATTAGGGTTTTGGTCGACCAAGGTCTCCAGGTGGAAATTTTCCTCTGGGCATGAGCCAATGCTTCAAAACATAACTCAAGATACTCCAAGGGACCTCATGGACCCAATCATCAAGTTAATTTTTCCTCAGGGGATGCATTCACAAAAAATCAGGAATTAGGGTTTCTTAACCTAATTCACCCCTAAGTTGACTTTTGGGATAAAACATGAGCCAAGACCTCAAGACATGATTTGAGGGTCTCCAATACACTACATAGATCCATTTTCAACAATGGATTGATCCAAGAAGCTTGATACACAAGTTTTAATTTCATCAGGACCACAACTAGGGTTTCGAGGAAAAAGTCAACTGTACCTTTAATTTTTGACCAAGACATGCTCCAAAACCTTGGGACATGATTCAATAAACCCTATAACACCTGTGGAACATATCAATTAAGTTTGATTTAGGTCAAGGACTTAATTTCATGAAGGATTGCACAGTTTGGATTCCGTCCGATAAAAAGTCAACTGTGCACAAAATCAAGTTTGACTTTTTGGGATTTTTCAAAATTATGGTTCATTGACCCTAAAAAAATGTTAATATGTGATTTGAATCATCATTCATCAAGAAAAATCAAGAAAAGTGAGTTAACTTGTAAAAGGGGTAACCATAAAAAACTTCGAATTTTTCTAAGTTATGGAACAAAGTGGCTAGGGTACCAACTTCCAAGGACCATAACTTGAGATCCAAGAAACCATTTTGGATGGTCCAAAGCTAGATTTATAGCTCTCATGGTATACTTTAAAAGTGTCAACTACAGCTCATTCCAATTCCTCATGGATTTTTAGTTATGGAGTGATCAAAATGGCTGAAAACACAAAAGTGACATTTTTCCAACACTTAGTGAAATTTTCACTAAGTCAGAATCTGCCTTATTTTTTCCCAAATGTAGAGGAATTTTTCATTATAATTCAGGTTGAATCAAAACCAAATTTGGATATCATGTTGAAATAGGATATGTCAGCTTTCCAAAATGTCCAAGAACTTCATCAGATTCCATCTCAGCTAGGAGTTATGACAACTGCAACATGCCTTGCTGCAAACTGTCTTGGCAAGGCAGATTTGTACATTAGTGCTCGAATTGCTCAAATTGTGCAACTTCAAGCATGGTTATCCATCTGCACACCTCAAGGGGGAACAACCAAGGGACAAGCACTGATCCATAAGCCTCCCAAGTCTTTGGAACTACATATAGGTTTGGCACCCCTAAAAGCTAAAGATGCCTCAAGACTCCAATTTTGTTTTGAGGCATTCAATGGATGCTTAGAAGTGGCATGAATTAGAGCAAAGACAAACACTTCAGTCAAGCCTTATCCTTGAATCAGAGAACCATAGGCCTGTGCTCTAATCTCAAGTCAATGGCTAGAGGAGACTTGAGATTCCATTTGATCCACATTGGCCAAAGGCCTGCTGCAGTTGCCATTCCCTATTCCTTGCAAAAAAAACTTGACACACTATAAATAGACCTCATTTCTGATCAGTTTGAGTACACCAAAGGCCTATAACACTTGCCTTTCTCAAAATCACACTCTCACTTCCAAAAATGCCTTCTAATGCAAGCCACTATCGGGTTTTGAATTAGAATGTGTTTCCAACCAAACCAATCACACACACACACCTCATAAACATCATATGTGAGCTAATCAAACACTAAACCAAAAACTGGAACACCAATTTCACAAAATCACCAGCCATCTGCACAAGCTTTTGACAGATTTGCAGTTGAGATGCCAAATCAAGTTCCAGCTCAATTCAATCTACTCCAAGCATTCAGACACACTCCATAGCACCTAGGGAAGCTGTCCACATCATTCGAACCAAGCTGTAACACCTCCAACCTAGAACTCGATCACCAGCTGCAAGAGGTAAGCCTCAACTTGGTCATCTCATGATTCATGCATATTTCCTCGCACAATAATTTTGCCATATGTTCATAATCATGTATTGAGTGTTTCCCCTCAATTGATTGCTTTGTATGAATCGTGTATGGAATTTCTGAGCCTTCATGCAGAAATTAGGGTTCTTGAGGTTTCTCTTTGATTTCTCATTCCATGCTTAAAATAAATGAAATTAAAGACCATAGACATGATCGTGAGGTGAAAACGAGTAGATTGATATGTGAATTGTGTGATTTCATCAAGTATTCAGTGAGATTGATGAGAAAACGCAAATTTGGGCAAAATAGGGCACGCGGGCAAGAACAAGATGTTCTTGGCGCCCTTTTTCAAATATTTGAATTTTTGAATTTTTGTGATTTTATTTAATTGATTAAAAAATTAATTTCTCTCTGAATTTTAATGATTTGGAGTTGATTCTTTTTTTAATAATTCACAAAAATGTTAAAATATTTTATTTTACAAAAATTTCCCAAAAATATTATTTATTTCATATACTTGATATTTTTGCAAAGAATTAATTTTTATTTGTTTTTTAACATTTAAAATATTTTTTCCTTCTTGATTTTCCAAACCTAATTGGTTTTCAATCATTTTGTGGATAAAAACATGATTTTTGAAACATTGATCCAAGATCACCACCCATTTTTCACATGTTTTCAATAATTTTTATTAATTTTTAAGAGTTGATATATTCTCGGTGAATAGCATCTCTTGAGTTTCTTCAAACCTTCGAACTTTCACTAAATGATCTATTCTGGGTGAATAGCATTTCTGGAACTTTTCTTGGTTTGGGACCCACTGGCTACCTAAAAGCATCCCCGCCTCCTCTTGGGCTTTGTACAAGGACCCTCCGGCTTCTTAGAAGTTCTCTTGCCTTCTCTTGGGCTTAATACAAGGACCCTGATGACCTCTTAAAGGTATAAGACAGAACTTAATCATCCTTTGCTAGAGCAGTCTTTCCTGTGCCAAATATCGGATTTTATGGTTGATTCTCATCCCTTAATACCCGTGCCTCCTCTTGGGCATCATACAAAAGATAAAACTCTTCCACACCAGTAGACTTGGATAGTCTAATCCCCTTGAGTCTCAAAGACATTCTCAAGTTCCTCACAAATATAGGAAGAAACCCCAGGCTCTCTAGATCAATCTCCAACAGAAACCCAGCCTCTCTCTTGAGAGTTCCCTAACCAGGGTCAGCTTATCCCAAATCAGAACCTCAAGGTCTCTGATATCTCAACTCTTCTATAATCCTCAGCAAGAGTTGATTCCCCACTTGGACCTGCCTCGGGATCTCAAATAATCCCCAGTAGAAAGTTAGCCTCCCCTTAGGCTTTGTATAATGATCTTTTCCTCAGGACAGTTAGCCTCCTCTTGGGCTTTGTACAAAGATTCTCCCCAGCAGAGCTAACCTTTTCATACTCTCTTGTTGAGTCAATTACTTTTTAGACTCTCTTGTTGAGTTGATTACTTTTTAGACTCTCTTGTTGAGTTGATTACTTTTAAGACTCTCTTGTTGAGTCAATTACCTTTCAGACTCTCTTGTTGAGTCACTCACCCTTTTAGACTCTCTTGTTGAATCAATCACCTTTTCAGACTCTCTTGTTGAGCCAACCTTTTTAGCCTCAATATTGGGCTTTGTACAAGACAGATAAAAACACTCTCTTGTTGAGTCAGATCCTTTTAGCCTCAATCTTGGGCTTTGTACAAGACATAAATCTCCCTCTCTTGAGCTTGGGACATATATCTTCCCTAGCAGAGTCATTTCCTCCCAGCCTTCCTCTAGGCTTTGAGGAATGATCTTCCCTAAGAAGAGTCAAACTCATTTCAGCCTCAATCTTGGGCTTTGTACAAGACACATAAAAATATACTCACCAACACCAGTTAAATTTCTCATTTCAGCCTCAATCTTGGGCTATGTACAAGACACACACAAACCTCCCCGACGGAGTCAAAATCCTTTTTGCCTCAATCTTGGGCTTTGTACAAGACAGATATAACATTTTCCCCCAGAAAAGTCAAACTTCTAGCCTCCTCTTAGGCTTTGTATAATGATATCCCCAAAGAGTTAGTCTCTTTTTTGCCTCAATCTTGGGCTTTGTACAAGACACCAATATATACACTCTCTTGTTGAGTCGGTCTTATCCAGCCTCCTCTTAGGATTTATATAAAGAAATCCCCTAGCGGAGTCAATCAACCTCTTAGCTTCAACCTTGGGCGTTGATCAAGGCACACAAAAATCAACAATCCCTCTTTAGAGATGACAAGTTCTCTCTCAGTCAAACCCTTTAGCTTCAATCTTGGGCTTTGAACAAGACACAAATAAATAACCTTTTATCTTCAATCTTGGGCTTTGAACAAGACACCAAAATATCTTTTTCCTCCCTTAGAATAGGGGGAACTACGATTGCTCTGATTTCCCTGTTTCGTTCAAACGGGAATACGTAGGCATAAGATTGCGAGATCTTAGCAAGCATACTAATAAAAAACCATAGGTCCAGTACCTTCATATCAATCAAAACTTAGGTCTAGTACCTTACCAAAAACACCCAAACATCAACTCACTCACTCACTCATGCTTCCCAAGAAACTTTCCCAACCCATTAATAGATAAACACCATCAAGTACAAAGCGAAACCTAAAGCTAATATCCTGTGGATAACCACATATAGGATGGGTAATTGACAACTCCCCATTGTATAACCTGACCCCGGACCCCCCAATCTCTTTTAAGCGTTTGTTCAATTAAACATTTGCGTGCAAGGTTAGTTTTAGATAGCTTCCCTTTCCCTTTCAGCTTCATGGGATAAATAAGAAATCAGAAAGTAGCACCCCCTCCTACCATTGCGATGAGGAAAACCCAGCGATAAGGTGGTCGCGTCACCGACAAAAATCGCTCGATACATTAACTTAACTCATAAATGCAAGAGTCGCCACCGCACTTTTATTTTATCCAAAAAGTAAAGGAAAAAGAGCGAACAAAACCTAAACAAGTTCTAAAACAAGAACAAATAAACAGAGATTGGGTAAGGGGGTTGGTTACGTCAATGGAAGGTGTTAGCAACCAAAACGTCTATAGTACTCTATAAGAGCCCTTTGAAATATCTACTCTTTTGGTTTGAAAATGGTTTGTTTGAAAAGAGATTGGGGAGGTGAGAAGAGAAATGTTTTTTTTAATATTTTTGTGTTTGGAGAGACTTATCGCCTCATGCCTACGTACCCACGAAGTGCAATGTAGGATCAAAACCTCGTAGTTCGTGGTACAAATAACAAAAATTATTGGTTATGATTCATTTTATCTTGAAAAGACAACACGTCATTCTCAAGAGAGAATACTCAACTAATTACCCAAAGGTATGAGAAAAAGGCATTTGCATCACATTAAGATGGAGGATTTGCTTGGATAAAAATCAATAAGACTATCACTTCAAAATCTATGTGGAAAATGGCCATACTTTACACAACACACCATGGTTAGGAGCTTTACATCTCAACAAAGAAAATGACTCTTGTCTAATTCTTTTTGAAAAGTTTAAAAGAAAAAGTGCATAAAGGCACAAAAAATTTGAATGAGTTTTGTATTTTTTATGTCTTTTTGAAATGGTCAAAATATGATTAACATGGATTGACATTTATTAAAGAAAACAAAGTTTGAAAATCACTTGACCAAAGTCAAGGTTTTATTATGAAAGCGGTTTTAAGTTTGAAAACGAGAAGGTTTTGAAAAAAGGGGGAAGATTTTGAAAATTGAAGAATGGGTGGAGAAGAAGTGACTATCCTAAAGCATAAAGTAAAAGCTAAGGATAAGAATAGCCTAACCACACAAGCAAGCTCCATAGTCTTCAAACCATAATTCCAAAGCAAAGGGAAAAGATCTTAGTTCTAAGTCCAAGGATCCAAGAATAGCATTGAAGTCCAAGGTCTAGGTGCAAAACTCCATGTCTGATGCAAAGGATAGTAACCATAGTCCAAGATTAGAAGCACAAGTTTTTTTTAGAGGTTTGGGCCTTTATTAATATTTTTTAGTCCAAATGGACAAAAGAAAAACAAAAGCACAAGATAAAATGGTCCAAGTGGACAAAAGAAAAATGACATAAACATAAACATGATATGATATAATGACATAAAGCATAAAAAAAGAGTAAAGAGAGATAGGGAGCAAGAAGGAATAATAAAAGTAAGGTTAGAAGTTAGTGATTAGTAGCACAAAGGCCCTAGTGCCATAAGCCTTCAAAAGGTAACACCGATTAATCCATCTCGTGTCTTGAACTATAATGATTAAACAATGTACTTGGGTCAAGGTTAACGAAGACTAGTTAGAAGATTGATAGAATCAAAGCCTCTACAACAACAAGCTTCATAGATTTTGAACCTAATACAAAAGATTAATCATCCTTAGGCTTACACAACCAAAAGGTTTGGGCCACGAAAGATCAAGTTCCGATTCGGAGGAAGGGACAAATGTAGAGCTATGTTAAGCAATCGCCAAGTGACTTATAAATAAGTTGCCCTACTCGAGGTCGGTCAGTAGTGATCTTTGTGCTAATGCATGCTAGATGAACGATATGTAAATCGTCATCCGAAAGCAATACCGCATGAAAAGAAAAAAGGTAGCGATCTAGTATTGATCAAGAATTCAACAAAGAAATTCTAAGATCCATAAGACTATCATTGATCAAAATAAAAAAAAAGGGAAATAGATGAAGAGAAAGCCAAATTAAACCACAAAATTATGTGATCTAAGGCTAAGAACAAAGGAGAAGGGAAGGAAATAGCAAAACAACCAAAACAGACCCAAAAATGGACCAAAAACTGCATTCTGACTCAGAGTAACCGGTTACTCTGCGCGCAGAGTCAAAAAAATGTGCAAAAATCAGCATGATCATCTTTCAAAAACTTTCTTCAAACACCTTGTGATCATGGAATCAAAATTGCACGAAATTTTAAGTAAAACAACAGTGAAAACCAGCAATCAAACACAATTACAAGATCCAAAGGATCAAGTAACAAGGATCTCCAAAGATCTACATTATGGAAGATGAAGATGAAGCTTCAACAATGGTGAGAGATGAATTACCACTTTAAATCTGAAAATTGCTTCAAATTACTCCAAGATCCAAACTCCAAAGCCTTGATCTATGAGAATTGATGAAGAAAACAAGCTTGGATGAAGGTTTATCTCAAAGTTGAACAAGATTCAATGTGAATTCTTGTTAACTTTCAAAAGAAGAAAAGTGAGCTTTAGTGAAATTTTGTGGTTGGGGAAATAATTTGCAAGAGGTTTTTTGACTCTCAAAAGCTTATGAAATGAATGAAATGAGGCCTCTATTTATAGGATTTAGGCTTGGAAATTTTAGTGGATTGGAATTTGGTTTGGAAATGAAAATTAGACTTGGAATTTGAATTTGGAGGGAAATTATCAAAAGAGTGGTGATTAGTGGAGGTACATGGTGGGAATTAATTGTGATGATGTAGGGGAATTAAAATGAGGTGGTCTATAATATTCCACATGTGATCAAAATGATGAAAATTGGTGCCAATTGCTACAAAATTTAAATTTGCTGCCATTTTTCAAATTTTCACGAGGGTAACCGGTTACTCTGATTGAGGTTACCGGTTACTCTGTGTAAATTTTGAAAAAAAAATGCCCTTTTTGAGTGCACTGTTGTGGTTCGGCTCGATTCTCTTGCTTGTCAAAGAAGGCATGGAAATAAACACATGAACCTTGGAGTCTCTTGAATAATAATTAATTAAATCTTGGAAACTTTTGATCAGATGATTCTTAAATTGCTTGCAGATCAACTTTGACTTTGTTCAGATGAAATTCATTCCAGCTGAGGAACTGATTTTGATATCTTTGGTCCGAATTCTTCCTGAAAAAGTTAGTAAAAGGAAAAAAACATATTTTGGATTTTAATTAATGGTTAGTAAACATAAACAAAAAAACAAACATTAAACAAACAAAAGAACACGGGTGCTTGGCGATCTCACTCAAGAACAAACTTTCAGAGGAGAGCAAAAGAACCAAAGCTTGTGATCTTGTTTGTGGTAGGAAATGCAAAAGTACATGTGGGATCTTAGGGGTAAAAATGAGGGTATTACAGTATGAAGAAAGAAATTGCAGAGTTTGTGTATTCTTGTTTGACTTGTCAGAAGTCGAAAATCTAACATCAGAAACTGTTGGGTTTGATGAAACTGTTATCTATTCCTTAGTGGAAATGGGATAGCATATCGATGGATTTTGTGTTTAGTTTACCTAGAACACCGAGTAATTGTGAAGATATTTGGGTTATTGTGGATAGATTGACGAAATCTACTCACTTTATTCCAATGAGAATGGATTACCCGTTAGAGAAGTAAGCAAAGTTGTACATTAAGAGGATTGTCAGTTTTCATGGTATTCC
The DNA here is from genome assembly GCA_022829125.1 of Lathyrus tuberosus. Taxonomy (NCBI): domain Eukaryota; kingdom Viridiplantae; phylum Streptophyta; class Magnoliopsida; order Fabales; family Fabaceae; genus Lathyrus; species Lathyrus tuberosus. The sequence continues at coordinate 27,352 of JALAZF010000293.1, forward strand.
GTCTAGCATTGTATCAGATAGAGATCTGGGGTTTACTTCGAGATTTTGGGAATGTTTGAAAAGTGCTTTGGGTATGAAGTTGCGGTTGAGTTCTGCTTATCATCCGCATACAGATGGTCAGACGGAGAGGACGATTCAGTCACTTGAGGATCTTTTGAGAGCTTGTGTGTTGGAAAAATGAGGTGCTTGGGATAGCTACTTGCCTTTAATTGAGTTTACTTACAACAACAGTTTTTATTCGAGTATTGGAATGGCACCGTTTGAAGCCTTGTATGGTAGGAGGTATAGGACGCCATTGTGTTGGTATGAGTCGGGAGAGAGTGTTGTGGTTGGACCTGAGATAGTCCAGCAGACTACTAATAATATTAAGATGATTCAAGGGAAGATGAAGATTTCTCAGAGTCGTCAGAAGAGTTATCATGACAAGAAGAGGAAAACACTTGAATTTCAGGAAGGAGATCATGTGTTTCTTAGAATTGCTTGGGTAACTGGTGTTGGTCGGGCATTGAAGTCGCGTAAGTTAATGCCGTGTTTTATCAGTTCATACCTGATTTTGCAGAGAATATGAGAGGAGGCCTATTGGGTTGCTTTGCCACCATCTCTTGCTAATCTCCATGATGTGTTCCATGTATCTCAATTGAGGAAATACATTGCGGATTCGTCTCATGTAGTCCAAGTAGATGATGTGCATGTGAGTGATAACCTGACTGTGGAGACATCACCTATGCGGATAGAGGATCGGGAGTTGAAGCAACTTCGAGGTAAAGAGATTGCTTTGGTGAAGGTAGCTTGGGGAAGACCAGCTGGAGGGAATGTGACTTGGGAACTTGAGAGTCAGTTGAGGGAGTCTTATCCTAAGTTGTTCGTTTGAGTTAATTTTCGAGGGCAAAAATAAGTGGGGGAGGGTTGTAACACCCCAATTTTAGTAATTATTTATTTATATTATATTAATTAATTGATTGAGTGATTTTGTGCATATTTGATTTAATTTAATTATTTGATTTAATTGACTTAATTGAATTATTTAATTTATTTTATTTAGTGGAATAAAATATAGAATTGGTAAAATTAGTAATTGGGCCTAGATTGGGAGTGTGAATAATAAGTGGGAGAGTGGGTTAAGTAAGCCCATTAGAATAATGAGAAATTATGGGATTTGATAAAATGAGAGAAAAAGATAGAATATGGTTAGAAGATAGAAGGAGGAAAAGAGGCAAAGAGAGGAGTGGAGAAGAAGAGGAGAAACCAAGAATACGATCTCTAGAAATCTAAGAAAATCAAGGTAAGGGTGAGTCTTTACATGGTTATGGGATTGTATGATAGTGTATAATGGGTAGTATCATATTTAGGATCAAAATCCCTAATTTCCATGGTTTTGAAATTGATGATTACATGATGTATGATGGTAGGATCCTTAAATATGTGTTGTGGGTTGGTATAATTGTCATATAATGGAAGTATTTCGAATTCTGGAACTGGAACTTTTTACAGAATCGAATTCGGAGGTCCGAAAGGCCTCTAAACTGCAAAAATCGCACTTTTCTGGGTTGCTGTCCTGGAGAGTTCACATAGCGAAAGTTGCGACGCGGGCAGTAGCGAACCTGTAGCGAGTGATGGCAGAATGGACGTTGTAACGCCCCAGTTTTGATCGTTTTATTTAATCGAATCGATTTAATTATTTTGAGTATTATATTATTTTTTTTACTTATGACTTTGGTGTGATAATATGTTGTTTTACATTGTTATTATATTTTATCGCGCTTTGAGAGTGTTTACGGGATAATTGAGAGTAAGGGTATTTTGGTCTTTTCCTAATTATTTACTAAGTTAGAGAAAAAGAAAATAGAAATATAAGGGGGAGGAGAGAAAATAGAGAGAAAGAAATAGAAAGAAGGAAAAAGGAGAGAAGGGAAGAAGAGAGAAAAGAAGAGGAAAAGCTTGGAAATCAAAGCAAACAACTTCTAGGAATCGATTTAATCGGGTAAGGGTGCGAAACTCGATTATACTATGCTTGTATATTATTATGTATGTATGTGTTTGGATGATTCTCTTGCTTTCTATGTTTTTCACTTCTAGGTCGAAAACGATAAAATGAGTAGAATCGATGGTTTAGCGGGTGGAAATCAATGTAAATGTGGTAGATTACTTGTTGATACGATTAGAATAGGTTTTGATTGATATTTGTTGATTTGGAAATGTTTGGGTTGGAAAAATATCATTTTTGGGGTTTCAAACAGCGCAGAAAATTCTGAGTTTTTGCAGGTTCGCCTAGCGAACCTGGGGCGAGCAGTAGCGAATGAAGTTTTCGCGGGTTCGCCTAGCGAACGATTCAGCGAAGGGTGGCGAAGGTTCGCTACGGGGGTTCGCCTAGCGAAGGTTGTATGTTTTTGGTTCTGTTTGGTTCTGACTTGGTTCGCCAAGGGTTCGCCTAGCGAACTTTGTGTCTATTTTTAGCTAGTAGTTGGTTCGCTGTAACATTCGCCTAGCGAAGGTGCTAGCGAATGCTCGCGAGAGGGTTCGCCCAGCGAACAGTGATGTTTGTGTAATTTTGTTTTCTGCGTAACTTTTGATCTGTGGTTCGGTTTGAGGCGTGGTTTGATGCGTTGGAAAGCTATTGAGCTGTACTTTCTTATTATGATGGTTTGGAACTTGTTAGCCGATTTAATTATGTCTAGAATTAGGAATAGAGTCGTTTTGTCGACTTTTGTTGTTATAATTGTGTGTAATTGGTGTGTATTATGTAATGTGCTTTGAATATGGATATCGTATGACTTGCATGATGTTATATGATGTGAATACATGTGATGGCATGTTGTGGTGATGAATTGTGACCGAAGGGCAAATAAATGCAATGTGTTGTATTCGATTATATATGCTTGATTATGGTTGCATATATGTGTGGAAATGCATGGTTGTCATGAGTTCTTGTGTGTCAAGCATCATGATATGCATTGTTGTTGCGTCCTGTGTGATAGTGGTTCTGGTGGAGAATCAGCTATAACATCGTGTGCCTCGAAAATATGAAGGTATGAATAGCCTGAGGACTGAAAGCGATGGTTATAGACGATCGTGAGCCTCTCTCGGTGGAGGTGTGAGTGATCGGGTCGTGAGCCTCTCTCGGTGGAGGTGTGAGTGATCCATAAACACCGTGAGCCTCTCTTGGTGGAGGTGTGAGCGGTGGGTGAACATCGTATGCCCGACGGGGAGTTACAGTGATGTAACGAGCGATGGTTCCAGCAGATTTCCTGAGAGAACTAGTATTGTGATTTGATGGAGTCGGTACCGCATGTGCATTTGCATAGAGTCGTTGTGTCGGCCTCTTTGCATCTGCATGAGTTATGATTGCATTGGTTATATGTGGAAAATCATGATTTAGTTGATTATGTGTGAGACATGGAGATGTGAACCTATGATGAATGTATTAGCATGATTAATATGCAATTGGGAATGGAGTAATTGTGTGATTGAGCTTGTGATAGCATTTGTGAATTGAGGTGCATTTGTGATAAATGTATTGAATTATGGATGATATGTATTTGTGTATAAACATAGGCATTATGCGTGAATATGTGATTATGTGAATGAAATCTTTATATGCTTTGGGTGTTGGCGTGTAATAATTGGGAATGAGATTGATGAGTTGAAACATGTATAATTGTGTTGATGATGAGTGTGTTGTATATTATTGAGATGTATTGGTGACATATATATATATAAAATATGTGTTAAACTGATGGTGGTGCATTTGTGGTGAGAATATTTTATATTGTGTATTTTGTGTTATATATAATTATATGCAACTGTATTATGATTGTGTTTCTCACCCTTCTGCTGTTTTATAATGCTCTATGAGGCATTGCAGATTAGTTGCTGGAGGTCTTTTTGTGAAGCTTAGGACTTCATTCTTTTGTCGGTCGGCTCTGATATGTGACACCGGGTAGTTAGGGAGGCCGTTTGTGGTTATTGTGTATTATGAATATGTATATTTTGGATTGTACATGTATGACAAACTTTTTTTATATTTTTGATAATCAGTTTTAGATTTTCCGCTTTATTCTAAAATCTGATGGAATGTGGGTGTAAGGAACTGAGTTCCTCTATTGATGGCTACCCCACTGTTGCATATCTTTATGAGCAGGTGTTGTATGTTTTGTTTCAAATTGATGTGATGCTGCCTGTCTATGCCATGATGATTTAAATATACTCTGATGAAATTTTGAATTTTTAATTATCTATTTCTTTACTTTGGGGTATAGATTGGGGGTGTTACAGACGTAACTTTTGATCCGTAATTCCATTTTGGTCCCCGTTCGAAGCATCAGAAAGCTAATGAATAGAGTTATAACATAGTATAGATAAGAGAATTGGATGTCCAATATTTTTATATCTAATATGTTTGAGGATCCAATTGTGTATATGTTCTATTAATGGATTGTTGTGTTGTTTGCTGCCGGTTGTGAAATTATTTGTGGATAATTTATCGAATACTTGTGTGTGTGCTTGTATAAGTATATTTCAGGTGTGACAACATGAAATGCATGATAGTTATTGCTTGTTGTAATGATAATACAGTCATGATTGTATTGTAAAATGTGTTGTATACCATTTGAAAGTGAATTGGGCGTGGATGATTCATAAAAATGTGCAAGTATGTGTAATTGTGTGGTAATTCAAGTGTGATGAATTATTGAAGATATGCATGAATGTTAAAATTAGAGGACGGTCTTAATTGCATATGGTTGTTGAACTTGCACATGTATCGTTTGTTCTCAAGAGGCAATGCTTGTTAGTTTCGTGGGAACTAGTGACTTGTTCCAAATTTAGAGCGGGGTTTGAAAGTTTAGGGAATGGGATTTTTGTGTGTTATTGGTCTAGGGAATGGACCTGGTTTAATGTAAAAACTGAAAAATAATAACAAGTGATTGGTACCACATGCATGAGTTGCATTAGAGTCTTGCATTGAGTCATATCATGTATATGTTTGCAATATGAGATTATGCAAAGTAAGTGAAATTTATGAATTGACGAATTATGGAATTGTGAGTATGTAATTGTGAATAGTATGGTCACTTGAGTGATAATATGTTGATGAAGCTTTTGGAGTGTGAGAATAATCATGTTATGTTTGTATGCCATAAATTATATATTATCTTATGATTTCGATAATTATGTGAATTCTCACCCTTTTGTTGGAATGATGTTTTGTACGACATCGCTCAGGTACCGAGGAGTAGAGTTGCATCTAGCACGAGGTAGCCGTTGGAGTAGCTTGTTTAGTGTCCTTATTTATTTTGGGTCGAGTCGTTCTCTGACCATGTTTCTTAGGCACCACCTGAATTTCTGGTTTTGCCCCCTGATTCCGGATGTGCACATCCGGACGCACCAATTTTTTAAAAAACGTTGATGCGTTCCAGAAGTGTACATCCAGAAACATTCCTGATCTGCAGATCCGAAAAATAGCAGAACTTTATTTTTTTTTAAATCGGTTTTATTGGTTGGTCGCATATATTAATATATCGTCGCAACTTAATATACATTCGACAACATCCATATATAAAATAAAATGATATATATATGCATAATAAACCTCTGTCAAAATACAGTACATACATGTAATATAAATAGAATACATCAAACAAAAAACTACTGCGTATGGCGAAGGATCTCTCCTGGCTCCCCTGCTCCTCTGCCCCTACCCGTAATCCTGGCTCGATGTCTGCGGTACTGAAGTGCCCCCAAAGCAATCTCAATAATCCTATCCACGGCAAGTCTGGCACCAGAGCCCTCAGGGAGGTGACCGTCCGCAATGGCCTGCCGCGCTATCTGCTCTATCTGACGACAGCGAGGTAGGACATCCTGAGTATGGTCCAGCTGAGACTGTCGCTCCTCTAATATCTCCTGATGAGCAGGTCTGGGTGGCGATCCCTTAGCAGTGGGCACCATGCATGGGTGTGAGAGGGTGTAGAACCACACGATGTACCCGACAGCAAGGCTCCAGTCTCTCTCCGCTCTGGTCGGCCGAGCCTTTTCCGATACCAAGTGGGACTGGAAGTCAGCATATATCTCATCTATCTGCCTGCGGGTCAAGCCTAGAGGAGCAGACTCATGAGGCATCCTGGGGATCGTCTGCGTGTAACCAAACTGACGTAAGACGCGCTCCGGCAGGTATCGAGCAGCAATGGTCGAACTGCTTGCCAATCATCTTAAGAACAGCGAAACCTCATCGAACGGGCGCATCACACGGTGATCGGCATAAGGGTGATACAGAACGTCCTCAGCAGCCATCCGATCAAGATACACTCTGTAGGGGTCAGGCACCTGGTTCCCTATGAGCAGGAGAAATGCAGCAGCACGTGACATATCCTCAGTGTACCCGTCAACACTCCTCCAACCAGTAATGTTGGGAAAGTGTTGTAAAATCCACGCCTGAAATATAAAACATAACATGGGTGTCAAACATTATAATGAATATAGAAAGAAAAGAAATGAAAAAATCACTTAGAATATTAGATTGTTACCACGTATAGTGTACAACTGCCTGCCACAGTCTTGGATGCCCAGAGGCAACCATCGGAGAGCCTAGCATAGGTGTATGCCAGCGCAGCCGCCCCCAGTTGTACGTATGGATCTCTGTCTGATCCAAAAGGTACCTGAGGTAGACGACATCAACATAATAGGCGCTGGTGTCCACAAACACCTGCGTGCCGAGCAAAAATAAGTAGTAGCATCTCAGGGCACGCTGCCTGTGGATCTCCACCTCAGTTGCATCCCCTTTTGCCTGTCGTGCCTCGTCAAGCTCCTCACCAAATCTGCGTATCAGAAAGGAGAACCAGACGTGTGCGCCCCTCAACTGGGTCACCTCCACAAGTGCCTCATCTGGGCTAGCCCCAAGCTCTGCAATCAGCATCTCCATCGCGTCCACCTTTTACATCCTACCATGACGGAGAAGGGTACCCGTGATCGGTAGATGTAAAAGGCACGAGATGTCATCGAGTGTGATCGTGATCTCATCGTACGGTAGATGGAATGAGGATGTCTCAGGGTGCCATCTCTCAACAAAGGCCGTCAGCATACCGTACAGGATCTGGGAATACCCAATCATAGACAGGCCTCCAAGACCAGAGCTAGCAAGTGCACACGTGAACCACTGATCCCCTGGCAGCATCTCAAGCATGTCTATAACCTTGCCCCCATGGTTATAGAACTTCTGGGAATCCTTCTCCTGAAAATTTCCAAATAAAACAATGTTACAAATGAAAATATTTTCAACGTAAACAATTCTATAAATAAACCGAGAAAGGTTACCTCTCCTAGCCAGATATATCTGGCAGTATGCTCAGAGTACCCCACGAGTAGGGACATATCAGACGGTCCCCCGGGGTAACCGCCCAGGTCATCGAAATCGTCATCGGCGTCAACACCCTCATGTGCTGGGTGATCACCCTCTGGAACAGGAACAGGAACAGGAACAGGGGAACGAGTAGGAGCAGCTGATGGAGCTGGAGTCTCCCGACAACGCCTGCGTGCGGGCTGGGACCCTGATGAACTGCTAGTAGAAACGCGACGCCTCCGAGATGTAGAATCGGCGGCTGAAGGGGGAGTGACCTGTACCTGTGATGTGGAAGTGGCCTGAACCTGTGATGTGGATGGCTGTGGTGTAGGATGTGGTGTAGGATATCCCTCGGCTGTAGGGGCTACCCCAACTCCCTCTGCGCCGGAAGCCTCGGCTGTAGACTGCATTCGCTCACGTCGGACAGATGCGTGATGAGTTGTCCGTCCATGTATGATACGATCGTCTCTGCCAGCCATCTAATCTGCAAAGCATAATAAATAAATTAGAATATTTTAAAAATAATTAAACAAAAACAAACAAACAAACTCAAAAAAAAAACCAAGTGTCTTCCGGATGTGCACATCCGAAAATATGCAAAATATTTAAAGTTAGGTGTCTTCCAGATGTGCAATCCGGAAGGACACATAATTTTTAACGTTGGGTATTTCCGGATGTGCACATCCGGAAGCACTCGGAATATTTAACGTTACAATTTTTCCGGATCTGCACATCCGGTACGTATTTTAAAGTTCAAAATGGCAGCCATGGCTACTGTACCATGCAAAAGGGCATTTTAATGCCCTGATCGTCCGTTTGAAGCAGAAAACAAGACTTACATTGTCTCTAACTTATGTTATTCATACAACCTAACAATTTCTACACTTAAATGTCTACTCTAAATCGATTACTCGAAAATAACTTCGAAACTCTAAAATTTGAAAACTTACCGATTAAAATGAGATACAGAGAATTTAGAGTGTCTTGATCGTTGTAGAAGTTGCTCTGCGCCGAACTCGGGTGGAAAAAATTGAGATTTGTGGGATTGAAAATTTGAGAGTTTGAGAGAGTTTGGAAAATGAAAAAGTGAAGAATGAGGGGGAGGAAGAAGGTCTGGCGCGAATTAATAAGAAATCCTTCCGGAAGTGCACATCAGAAATGTTTCCGGATATGCATATCCGGAATACATCAACGTTTTTAAAAAAATTAGTGCATCCGGATGTGCACATCCGAAAACTGGGGGCAAAAAAGAAATTTTACGTGGTGCCTAAAAAACTTAGGTGATGTATTAAGAAACTCTCTTTTTAAAAGGCCTATTCACCTTCTTCTCTATTCTATATTTCTATCCAACAACATCACACCCATTGTATCTAAATTTTGATATATGTAAATAGACTTTATTCAATATTTTTGTTTGCATTTTCGGTATTAAGATAATATCTTTTTAGGAAATAATAATTTTCCTTTGCTTTAATATATGGTTGGCGCATAAGGTTCCTTTTATTTTTTACATAAATTTTATATTTTATATAGACTATAAAACAACTCATAATAATTTTTTATTCTTATATTAAAAAATATAGAATAAACCTTTAATCTTATATATATATATATATATATATATATATATATATATATATATAAACAAATTTTAATGAGTTTGACAAACAAAAATAAATAAATAAATGTAAAAATGATGTGGTTACACTTCAGCAAAAACAATTATAAAATAAATAGCTAATTGTATTAAATACTCTATGCATATTCTAAATTATTGTTGTTTTGAAATAATAATTCAAATCGACTATTATTTTGAGTTTTCATTTTACAATAAAAAATGTATTACTTTATTCTATTGCTAGTACCCTCCACGATTTTAAACCAAAATACCGAGAATCTATTTAGATTTCATAATCAAATAAATTATTATTTATGATGATAGTTTATTAAAAGAATTAAATTGATATGCATCAATTGTGTAAAAATATTTTATATGATCAGTTAATTATACATGTTGGATATGTAAATATATTTAACTTTTTATTTAATTATTAGTAAAATAACCCAAATAAATAGTTGTGATGGATTTACACTGGAAATGCATAAATATTAATGCCTTAATAAAATTTTCGAAGTCACCTATTTATTAAAATAAAATTTTATTAAGATATTTTATTAAAAACTAGTTCAGCGTATAATATTTATTTGGGTTATTTCACTGGAAATGCACTTTTCACTTTAAAAACTAGCTTTGTATGAATAATGTATTGTAAGTAAAATTGGTTTTTTTATTCATTCAACAAATAATTTATTTAGTTTATATACATTGGAAGAATATATAATAAAACAATTAATTTAATTCATAATAATGATAGGAGTATATGTTTTTGCATGAGTGTCATCTGCTCCAATTTATAAACATATTGGTTTTGGGCGGGTTAGAGGCACAAAGTCAAGGCACAACTCAATGCAAGTCCACTTCAAACAGTTCAGTGTATAAAAGCCAAGACATGCATGAGTTAAGGAGGAATTAACTTTCCACCTACCAAATTATTTCTGATACTCTTCTAAATTTTCATAATTTTAAAACTGGCCTTAAAAAAAATTGAAACAGGTGAAAATTTTTTACATTGTGAAAAATTTTGAAATTTTCGAAAAAAAAACTAAAAATTTTCAGGACTGTACTGAAAATTTTGAAATTTTTAGTAGTTAAAAAATTTTAAAATTTTCGAATTTTTTTTACTGTACCACCGATTTTAAAATTGGTGGTAGTGTAAATTTTTTTTTCCCGATACTTTTAAAATTTCCGATAAAAAATAAATTTTTTTATGTATATCACGAAATTTTCGATATACCACTGTAAATTTTAGAATTTCCAAAAATTTTTAAAGGACAAAAATATAATTTCGCTATAATTGGAGATACCAAGTATAAGTGAGAGAATGGCAGATTAATTCCTCCAATTCAATATACACTCTTCTGATTTTCAATTTTCAATTTTCAATATATATAAATTTTAAAATATTATAGTATTTTTAAAGTGTTTTATAAGTTTTAAATATAATTATTATAATTCTATGATATAAACATTTTAATATTATATATATATATATATATATATATATATATATATATATATTTATAAACACAAGAGTATATTAAATTATTGGTTTATGATATCTTCATAATAATATTAATAAAAATAAGTATAATTTTGAAATTTGGATTTCAGCAAATTGAATCAAGTTGAAGAAGACAGGAGTAACTAATCGACACTTGAAAACTGGAAAAACGATGAAATTTCTTCGCCTATGTCGTGGCTTTTCATTGTCGATCTAAGTTTTTAGCCATGGATTTGCCTGCTTCCATCTTATTTCTTGAAACCTCTCACTCTTCCTTTCCTCCACCTAATTCGTCTCCTCCAATCTCTAAAAAACCAGTTATTAGTAAACCCCAAAAATATGAAATTCTGGCATAGCAGATAGCAGATGTCCTAACACATGTCAAGACATTGTTCTCTGCACAACTTTAAAACAAGAACAGAACAGCAAACTGATATTCAGAATATCATTAACAGCTACAGAACAGATGTTTCGACATCTGTTACAACATGTTAATCAAAACTGAACTGTAAATTGCAGAATGATAAACAACACAGAATATGATAACCCAGTTCGGTGAAAATCACCTACATCTGGGGGCATACCAAGCTAGGAAGAAGAATCCACTATCAGTAGTATAGTTTTATGTAAACAACCGATGGTTTACAGTAAATAACCTCTGGTTTACCTATCACTACCCAATGAAAACTTTATCTAAGAACTCCATCCTAGATAAGAGAAACTCATCTCACTCTCTAAATCACAACCTGTGATTATCTAACAGTTATAGTCACAATAACTGTATCATCCTACTTGAAAGACACCCCTTTCAATACAAAGTTCAGTCAAGCATTCTTGACTAACAAGTTAACTTGGATTTGCTTAAAAGCTTCATCCAAGAACAATACACGATTCATTACCTACGGGTTTCTGAATCTGTACAAATACATATGTCTTCCACAATGTATCAAATCGATACAGAGGGAGACTTACAAGAGAAACCTATAACTCTCAAAACCTAAACCCTACTTTACAAAATAGGATTCCTAAGTCTATGTCGTTCTCTCTCTCTTTTCTGGCCTAGGTTTTGGTCCTCTTTTATAGCCTTCTACTGCGTTGGGCTTCAAATCTTCTGTTGGCTGATTCCTTGATCCACGTTCTGATTGCTCCTTGAATCTTGGAACTGATATGCAAATATCCCGCTGTTAGTAACGGACACGATGTCCTAACATCGTGTTGGGACATCTTATCCAACATGTCTTCTTTTAGCAGAATTCTTCTTGTTGTTGGAACATCTTATCAGCAACCTATTTTTCCAAAATTTGCTCAAATATTTAGAGTCTTCAATCTCCCCCTTTTGACAAATTTTGGCTAAAACTCCTTTTGCACAATAAACCCAGGATGCTCCATAACCAGAGAAGGAGAGTAGAAAGTCCCAAAATCATTTCAGCCGACAGCTTACACTCTTCTCATGATGTACATGAGGAGGAAGATCTCAACCCTAGGACCAATATTAGTTACCAAAGCAACCCAACACTAACCTGACTTATCCCATTAAGGACTTAGGGAAGCAGACTGCTACTCTGGGTAACTCAGAACATAGGACACGACTGTGTTCATAACTCAGATCATAGGACACGAGGAAAGATTCATAACGTTGAGGTTAACCTGAAACTCAGACAAAATTTTAGAACATTCTGTCCAACCTCCTTGCAAACTAGCTGCCAGGACAGACTCAACCCATGTACTTTTCTCCTCCTTTTTATCCAAAAATTGACAAACATGTCCAAGGTAGAACCAAACGCAACTTGAACAGACCCAAAATATGATAAATCCCTTGAATACCCAGCACAACAGAAGAACAACCTGAGTTACGAAGAAGCCAATAACCCCCTTTATATATACGAGCAAATTCCATATGATGTAACGAATCACTGAAAATAACGCAAGTCAATTCAAGACAAGCATTAAATGAGGAATGAAACTTCCCAAAAATGTGCACCGGCCAAAACACTTTTGACTCTTTCTTCTTTCATGGGGAACCGTCCAAGGAATGTGCATGTCTCAAGACACGTGATTAACACACGTTCTTTAAGACACCATCTCCACCGTCCAAGACAAGCAATCTTGAAACAACCGCATGGGCTAAACAATGTTCTAACACCTTGTCAGACTTTGTTTAGTCCTTCTTGTAATCTCTAACACATAGATGTTGTCCCTTCCAATGAGCCCCTAGAATAATCCTTTCAACCAGAAGACCAAGAATAACTCACCAAGATGTTAAGACATTTCTTCAAACACCTCTCAGTTAGTAGCAAAGACTCTCAAGATACTTGTATTACTCCTGATTCAATCCATTGACACCCAATGACAAAATCAGTATAACCTGATAAGTCCCCTTAGAACTTATACCAGTAGCGCAATGTCACGACATCTCGTCTGACATATCAACCTCACATGAGGCAATCTATCACAAACTGCTTGAAACCACAAACAATCTTGATAAACAATATACGCCACTGTAGCCACATATCCAAAACAGAATTCTAACTCCCCTTGTCGTAGATACCCAGTGCTCATTTGCAAGTAGAACACCCTAAATGAATGGAAAACATAAGACGCATCTTCTTGTCTTCAAGAGTGAACCCTTTGTTCAACACACCTGCTGAACACATTCACCTAATGCCTGATCCTCAAGCAATCCATGTACCACATTAGTACATTCAATAGACAGAAGTTATCCCCCTATCTTTCTCAAATGATGTTTCTTCAGCAAGAAACACCCCAAAATCACCATATGATATCCCATGACAACTTCATGATCATATAGTGAGAGTACCAGGAACGCATCCTTGTACCACAACAAACAAACTCTTGGATTGAGACCAAAATCACCATTGATCCCTCTCATCTAGAAACCATCCATGCCCTATACAAATCCACCTTGAATTTTACAGCCATATATATCCTTGTTTCTTGAGATACAATCCAATTGAATCTGTAATGCTTCACATTCCTCAAAGAGACATACAAGGCCCCTTAGTTTGCTAGCTCTCCAAAATGTTCTTCACACTTGAAAACATCAAACACATGCTCTAGAAATCATCATCTAATTTGCTCCACAAGCACTAAACTGATCCACTTCTCTCTAGCATGACTTGTAGTAGAAGAAACCACCTCTCCACAAGTATTCTGACCTCAGCAAAAGTCAGTCTTCCAGATAAATACCCCATGATCCAAGACAGTCTTCAATTTATCATTCTCCCATATGATAAGATAAAATACTTCTGATTTAACTGGTGAATATCAGCTTCCATAATCTGAACTCCAAGTTCAGAAACCATGATGATGTTCTAACATCAGTTAGGACATCCTGATCATATCACAGACACCATACACTATGGTTCTTGATATAATTACCACTGGACTTACTATCAGCATAGTAATCCAACTGAAGATCTTCAGACAACATTGCGCCACCAGCTTGATCAATAAGAACTCTAGATAACCAACGAGAGAAATAAACTCTCATTTAACTCCCAAAAGAAGGTAATCTTCCATAAGCAACTTAGGGCTTCTACCACAAGCTCCAAGATATGAACAGATCAAGAACCTTCTTTGATTTTTCAACCAACTGCCCTTCTGCCCAAGAGTAATTAGTTCCAAGCACCCTGCTTGAATGCACGATAAAGATCAACCAAATGCCACTGTTTGGTTAATCTTAGCTTTTCTTCATAGTTTCAGAAAATCTTCTGGTCCACCAATAAAACCTAATCTTCAAGTTACATAGTCCACTTACTCCATATCAAGCCATCTTAGATACACCAAGCCTCAGACATGTAATATCCACTCCTTCTCGTAGCTCCCGCAAAATGCATGAGATAGACCCTTTTTGAAGCTTTAATTCCATTTATTTTTTAGAAGATCAACTTATCTTACGATGATGTGCCACAACACCAACTAAGATCCTGAAGTTTCTGCTTGATGTCATGACAACTGATCAGACATCCAGCTGAGGAATTCAGCCATTCCTTCTGCCAATTAGAAGAACCTCCTCCCTATAACAGAAGAAGAGTTCCACGTTCTCATAGACTTGATCAATAATATCAAGTTAGAGTAGACAACCTTCATCCTGCTTTGTTGTACAGCAACACTCACCTCATCTTCAGACATCCCAAACCTGCCAAAGCTTGATTCTTCATAAGAGATTAGTCACTCAAGATCTTTACAAAAGGAATCCCACCTTCCTTAAGTAGAGACTTCTGCAGAAAGTCAGAGATAACTGCCACTTATCCTTGACCTCCAAGATGAGCAAGATCACATGCTCCTATGTACCTAGATCAGAAATAAACTGACCCAAGCTGTGCTATCACCAACACCATATTTTGGATAAGTCTTCTTGCTAGGACACTTTCCAGATAGAAATCAGATGCTTTTAGTAACAATTGGAACACACCTGCTGCACTCCAATACTCCTAGGTCAGAAATAAATTGAACCCCGAGAATTATTTTCATCTTCACTTCCAGCAGCACTACATTCTAGTCAAGTTTCCTGCCACGAAACTTCCTAGTCTGAATACATGCCTTGTAACAAAGACTGATTCTACCACACACACGTGTATGGTCCCAAGATCATCAGCTACAACTCCTTTGCTTGAGAGATTCACTCCTTGAACCAACAAACTTCTGCACATACTCCACTGTCAAGATGTTTCAACATTTGATAGAACATTAGTTCCTTATCTTGACTGTACTCATTCACCAGAGAACAGATCTTTGAGCAGCTTCAGCAAAAGATGTTGTACTTCCTGATGTACCACTTGACATCAGTGATCTTGTACTTCAACATACAAGGATAATCAATTAAATACTTGTAAGTTCCACAAATAGCAAATAATCTTAAATCCTTGTTTAGTAACCATATCATAGAGTTATAGATAAACTCCAACAGATCACTTCATGCAAGTATCTTTCAAGACAAACAAAGTGTTGAGATATCAAGGCTACCACCCTTGACTCAAGTAACTAAGATTTTCTCTGAACAAACCCTATTTACCTCAACAGATCTGAAATCTCCTTTCAGATTGGATTCATCCTTAGGATTAAGAAAGAAGAACCCTTCCTTGCAGATTTGGATGGTGAAAATAAATCACCTCCACTTTCTTCAGATTTATGTTTCACATAAAACACCCTCTAGTCAGAGGAGTAACTAGAAGTCTCCAGATGCACGACTGAGATGCCTTTATGAGTGGACTTGAGAAAAATCTCAAGTATCTTTGACAACTTAGCCGAAAAATAATTTACTAAATTCCTTGAGCATGAACTTGATAAATCCAATCTCAAATCATCTTATCTTCAAACTGACTTTAGGATACAAGATGGAACCAGCCTTCCAAGTACCAAGTCACCATGACAGACATCAACTAACAACTCTCTCTATTCCATCGCTCCCGACTTTGGAATGAAAAGATGCTGATATCTTCAAAAGAAGAAGCCGACAATTGAGATCTTTCACCATCTGTCTTCAGTCACAACTCCAGAATCCCATAAATACCAGATTTCTTCCACCAGAAATATATGCAGCGGAACCACCAAGGAACATCTTCAACATACCCTAATAAGATATCAGAACATCTCATAAGACACCCCAACAAGAGAACTACCCACTTCTTCTGCAGTTGCTGTAGAAACTCCTCAGAAAACATGAACAACCACCAGTAGTTGTTACCTTCGATCCAGAACATCCATCTCATCCATTAATACCCTTGAGTATGTCTGAGTGAATGATTTGATCTCCAAAACTCCTTCTTGTTTAAAGCGCCAGAAAGTATCTCCCAAGATCTCATCCAGTAACAGACAAGATGCCTGCTCTGATACCAATTGAAATTCTGGCATAGCAGATAGTAGATGTCCTAACACATGTCAAGACATTATTATTTGCACAACTTTAAAATAAGAACAGAACAACAAACTGATATTCAGAATATCAACAACAGCAACAGGACAGATGTTTCGATATCTGTTATAACATGTTAATCAAAATTGAACTGTAAATTGCAGAATGATAAACAACACAGAATATGATAACCCGGTTCGATGCAAATGACCTACATCTGGGGGCATACCAAGCTAGGAAGAAGAATCCACTATCAGTAGTATAGTTTTATGTAAACAACCGCTGGTTTACAGTAAACAACCTCTGGTTTACCTATCACTACCCTATGAAAAATTTATCTAAGAACTCCATCCTAGATAAGAGAAACCCATCTCACTCCCTAAATCACAACCTGTGATTATCTAACAATTATAATCATAATAACTGTATCATCCTACTTGAAAGACACCCATTTCAATACAAAGTTCAGTCAAGCATTCTTGACTAACAAGTTAACTTGGATTTGCCTAAAAGCTTCATCCAAGAACAATACACAACTCATTACCTACGGGTTTCTGAATCTGTACAAGTACCTATGTCTTCCACAATGTATCTAATCGATACAGAGGGAGACTTACAAGAGAAACCTACGACTCTCAAAACCTAAACCCTACTTTACAAAATAGGATTCCTAAGTCTATGTCATTTTCTCTCTCTTTTCTAGCCTAGGTCTTGGTCTTCTTTTATAGCTTTCTATTGCGTTGGGCTTCAAATTTTCTGTTGGTTGATTCCTTGATCCATGTTCTGATTCCTCCTTGAATCTTGGAACTGATTTGCAAGTATCCTATTGTTAGTAACAGACACGATCTCCTAACATCGTGTTGGGACATCTTATCCAACATGTCTTCTTTTAGCAGAATTCTTCTTGTTGTTGGAACATCTTATATAAAAACCTATTTTACCAAAATTTGCTCAAATATTTAGAGTCTTCAAAATATTTTGCAGAAGCTTTAGGCAATGTGTGTGATATACCCACCAGTCAACTTACTACTCCGTGTGGGAAAGAGGATGGAATCTCTATTTCTATCCCTGAAGAGGAATACCTTTTAGGGCTTGAATCCTGTAAACACAATCTTCATGGAAGGATAATATGGCCAAAGGGATCTACTCTACTCGTTGTGGTTCAACTAAAGGATAAGTTATCATCACTTTAGGTATCTCTTGAGAAAGGGGAATAACATCTCTTGGCAAAGGGGTTTTTGAATTTTCGTTTTCTAACATTGAGGCGAGTCAGATCCTTGCCTTCTCGGAATCTTATTCCTGGAATCCTCAAGCTCTTCCCGTGGACTAGGGATTTCATTTCCAACAATGTTAATACGACATATGCACAAGTTTGGGTGCGACTCCATGGTCTTTCGCAAGAGTATTGGCGTCCCAAGATCATTTTTGCGACTACGAGCAATATTGGAACCCCCATATATATTGATTCAACCTCAAATAAACCAACGATAGAGAGATATTTCGGGAACTTTGTCAGAGTGTTGGTTGATTTAGATATGATGAATGAAATAATATATAGGGTTTTAGTGGAAAGGGTTGGGTACGCGTTCTTTGTGGACATTGAATATGAGAAATTGCCAAAAATGTGTCACTACTGCAAGGCTTTAGGGCATATCAAAATCAATTACAAAAGGAAAGCTTATAGAGAACAAAAAGAAGCTGGAATAAATGTGGTTGGAAATCAGGAGAAAAATTCAAACAAAAATAAATTCAAGGAGACAAGTTTTTAGGAAAATTCTCAAACTGTGCGGATACAAGAAGAACAGAACATTGGTGCATATCAGCTCAACTCGGTGAGGGTGGAAGCTACCAATCCTATCCTCAAATTAGTGGCGAATTTGAATGTAATACTTACAGAGTTACACAATCTTGAAAGCAGTGAAACTAGGAAGATTGTTAGAAAGCCCGTCGTGGAAGATATTGTTAGCTCGGAAGATTCCGAATTTGTTGATGCAACACAAATCATCCTTCAAGAGAATCTAAGGCTCGGGGGTTGGTTATACATAGGGAAGATGCTAGCATCCTAAGTATCTGTAGTACTCTACAAGAACCTCTTGTTAGTGTTTGTGGCATATTATTGTTTGTCTGCTAAGGAAAAGGTACTAAGGTAAAAACCTAGGGGTTTATTTCTAAGCATGCTCGCCAAGACATCGCATCTCGTGCCTACGTATCCTAACTAGGATGGAATCAGAGCATTTGTAGTTCACCTCACTAAGGGTGAAGAACTTTTGATCGTGGTCAAGGTTCCTGAGGGAAGTAAGTGTCCATGACCATGGCACTTACATGGAGTTAGGAAACTCTAATCCTAAGGCTAGGTTAAAATACTAATTAAAGAGTTGACTCTAACAAGGTCAAAGGGGAAAGCGAGTACTCATAACAATGGTACTCACATAGAGTTTACAAACTCTACACCTAATTAATTCTAAGTTGCAAGATCAATTGGCTCTAACAAGGCCAAGAAGGGAAGGTGAGTACCTATAACAATAGTACTTGTAAGAACAAGATTTGGTTCTACATCTGACCATTAAGTTTTGATGATAACTGCACATGTTATCTAAGAGAATAATTCTGTATGATATGGTTTCTGTCTAGTGTGTGGTTGTTGTTAATATGATTTTGATTCTGATAAGAAGGTGTGTGACGTCATCAGACTCCGTTATCAACACTCTGGAAGAAAACATATGTGTGTATACAAGTTAAAGTCAAGATTCATGAATGTTTTTAATACAACGGTTCTAATGAATGTTAGTTATGGACATTCTAATTGAGACTTTATGAGAAAGGTCTACAAAACCTTCTAATGTGATGCGCTTCTAATGTTACAAGTTCTGAAGATTCTGAAGACGTGGTTCAGGTGAACAAAGCTCTAAAGATTCTGAAGACATAACTTATGAAGATCAAGTTCTGAAGAGTTTCTGAAGACAAGGTTCTGATTAGACGAAGTGTTGAAGACTCTGAAGACAAAGAACGTGCTTAATGAAATCTGAAGACTCTGAAGACAAGGTTCTGAAGGAATAGGTTCTGAAGACTCTGAAGATTATTCTTCTAAACGAACGAGTGCTGAAGATTCTTAAGATAGATTCTGCTGAAAACAAATCTTGAAATTATGAAGACTAAGTTTCTGAAGACTACATAAAGAATGACTCTTCTACAACACGCTTCATCAAGTTAATATCTGAAGCCTCTGAAGATGCTAGAAGACTGAAGATCGGAATGGTTTTAAGCTGAATATAATAGGATTAAAACTCTGTATCCTCTACCTCGAGAAGGTGGCGCAGAAGCATCTTTTTGTACAGTGATGTTGACCATTCCTTCATGTGAACGTTGGGATATTGCTGTTGGAATATGTTTCCAAGAATACCCCTCAACAGATTTATTCTCTCCTGCTCTATAAATGGAAGACTTGGAAGCTTGAAGAAATGTTGCTCATGGCTAGAAGCTGGTCGCTTATTGCTGAAGCAGCCGCTAATTACAAAGAGAGAAAGATAAAAATACTGTTAGTTGTTGTTCATACAAAGGATTATTCAACACAGAAAACAAATCAACATGTAGCAAGCAAGGGTGAAGTTGCTACTACAAGTGTGCACAAACGATGATTATGCTAACACCATATGAAACTACTCAAGTGAGACATTATAAGTGAAGCATAGTAGCTTAGTTGAACTAGATGGTTGAATTGGAAAAGGCATTATATGCTCAAGAAAGGAGTACAAGATGCTGAAAGCTCAAGCTTAAACGAAGAACGCTCAATGAAGAAGAAGCTGAAGCTGAATGATGAAGAATGCACAACGATGCAACATGCTAAAGCCATGTGAAACTCATCAAGTGAAACATCAATAAGTGAAGCATAGTAACTTAGTTGATCTTGATAGTTATGCTGGAAGAAGCATTACCTACTCAGAAAGAAGTGCATCAGAAAGAAGCTTAACGCTCATGATAAGAAGCCACAGTGCTCATAAGAAAGCTTTTAAGCAAATACAAAACTAGGGAGCTTTATAATCTCTTAGAGATTTATTTTTAGATAGTTTCTGTATTAGAAAGCAAGGAGTTGTTGCTCACATCTTGCTAGAAACACTTAGGTGTTCATGTACTTCATTTGTGTAATCAGCTTGTAAGAAGCATATATAGTGCACACAAAAATCTTTGAAAAAGGTAATGTTCCTTGAGCGGTCGAATAATGACCAAAATGCTTGAGAGGGCCAAGTCGTTGTCGAGCGGCTTGGAGGTTGATTCCTTGAGCGGTCGAGTAAAGACCAAAATGCTTGAGAAGACTAAGTGTGTTTCTAACAGCTTAGTGGATGATTCATTGAGAGGCGAATGAATTCCAGGATTCTCATGAATGCAATGAAGGGTATCTATTGTGGTTGTAATCATGTTGATGATTAGTGGATTAAGTCCTTGTGATAAGGCGAAATCACCTTGAGGGGTGGACTAGAGTACCTTCATTAACAATGAACCAGGATAAAATAATGTGTTCATTTATTTTATTTGCTTGTTAACACAATTGGTTTAATTTTCGAAAAGGGGGACGAAATGTGAAACCCAATTCAAACCCCAATTTCTTGTGTTTCTCAACCTTCAATTGGTATCAGAGCTCTGATTCTGTTATTGCTTGTTAACGCAATTGGTTTAATCATCACGAGTTTCCTCCTCCTCCTCTTCTTCGTCTTTGTTTTCATCTTCCTCAGCATTGTCTTCTACAAACTCTTCAATAGGAGGCATGGAATAGTTTTGGAACAAGGAGCGATTTTCCACTTCTCCCATATCATCGTCTTGATCTTGCAGGATGGCATCTAGGTTTTCGACTCTTGGGGAGCCATCCTCAGCTTCATCTTCGACGTGGACTTCAGTTCGCTCTACCTCCATATCATCCTTAGTTGTCTCTGCTTGGGTTTCTTTCTCTGGGTCATCTTCGCGCTCAGACCCACTGGTGTGGGAATTTTGAGTTGTAGTTTTGGGCGGCAAAGTCTCGCGTTGTTCCTCGACCGTCTGATTAATTTCGCTCATAGATTTTTTCTCAGAATCTTTGGCATGAGTAGGATGATACGTAGGTTCGCCCTCGTTATTGAGAATTGTGGTATTAGTTGACTTGGTAGCTGGTTGGGTAGAAATACCTGCACCATCCTGAAAAGGGCAATTGAAGGCCAGTAAGTCGAAAAGATTGCTAAGTAAAAGCTAAGGTGTAAGATTTGGTACCTTGGAAACATCAGCCCTAGGGCTGGAGTTGTCGCTTTCGGTCTGATCCGCAGCTTTCTTCGATAATTCCTCAGGAGTTGGCTCCAGTATTTTTTTAGGGTAGTAGGTTTCTTGGTCGAAACCTTCACACATTTTGCTTGTGGTTGGGCCAAAGCCTCATCCATCTTGAGTTGCCTTTTTCTTTTCTTGAGGGGTTGTTCAGTAGTCGGAGACAGGTCTTCATCATCCGACTCAACCACCAAGACTTCGGTTTCTTTGTATTTCCTTTTTTAGGGAGTTGGGGGTGGTTTTCGAGCACCCTGAAAAGGAAACGTTAGAAATATATTAGAGCATATGGAAAAGCGACAAAATTAATAAGGGAGATAAAATACCTTTGTTGTTGTTGCTGCCTTACTTCCTCCTTCCTCCTTCACTTCGACTGGTTTCTTGGCTGTTGGTTTCTTCGATGGAATCTTCACGGCTAAAGTAAAACAGAAACAATTATTACAAGTAAAAGAGAATGGGTAATGGAAAATGTTTGGTCGAAATCTTCCCCATTCCACACTTCATATATTTCGGACTTAATGCGAACATCTTTGATCCCAATATAAAGGTCACTTTTGAAACTGTCTAATGTGTTCTTAGTCACAACCACCCACTGAGCACGCTTTTGTTATTCTTGTCGAAGGATTTTTATAGAATCCCCACAGATGAACTAGTCTGGGAATGAAGGGCTAAGCGCCACTCCGAAGTCAGCACTTGGCAGTCGAGGGAATTTGGGAGGATACATGTTAAAAGTCGTTTTGTACAGTTTCTCGGGAGGAACGTACGAAGGGATCTTTAGATTCTCCATTTTCTGTAAAAAAAAAAATTCCTTTAAAGTAATAGCTGCTTCGCGGATGGTTCGACCAATATTATTAGGCCTATAGGCAGTTTCAAAGTATTTCTGGAATGCTTGGATTTCCTTGATATGCGTCGAAGTACATTTCTTGACCTTTTCCTGCACATAGAGGAAAACCTTGTAATATGCTGAGTAAAAGCAGCTAGGTCGAATAAGGTAAGGGTCATCATTCCACAGGGAAGATGGAAAATATAATGGGTGCTGTCCCAAAAATACAAGGAAGAGACAAGCATGTTCGAACAGTAGTCAGGACCTACTTTCGATAGCATAATCAAATCAAAAATGCCCATGTCTTTCCAGACTTGGGACTTTGTTTTCTCCAATTTCTCTAACCATCCTAGATAATCAAAGAGATCCTTAAAAGATGGGCTTGCTCGAAATACCCTAAAATTATTCATGTACCTAAGGTCAATTGCCTCTTCAGTCGGAGGGTTGCTATAATTAGCGGGATTGGGATCCTCATTACTAGCCCTAGGTTTTTTGGCATGACCTATGGGTTTGTATTTATAGTAAGTTGGAAAGAAATCCCTAAGTTTGCTAGGGTCAGCATTAACCTCAGATAAAGGACCTAACAAAGCCAAAGACTTACCAGCAACAGTGAGAGGAATGAATACCTGAGAGTTATAAATTCTTCTCTTTTCCTCAGCAAGTGGTTCAGGCAGATATTGTTGATTTCCCACCATAGCTGGACCAGTGATCATGTCAAATGGAGGAAGCTAAAAAAATCTTCTTAGAGACCTTCACAAGCTTTGTGGATTCCTTAGTGGCTTTGTTGGCATCTTTGGTGGATCGGGTTGATAAAGCCATTGTTGAAATGTGAAGAGGAAAAAACTAGGTTCTTTGAGGTAGAAGAAGATTGTGAGAGTTGAGAGTTTAGAAAGCGTAAAAAGTAAAAAGAAATGAAAAAGGGAGTATTTATAAGGATGGAAGTGGGAGCGGTTCCAAGATGACATTAATGGTTAAAATTGGAGTGGGACGCGTGTCCTTCCCACTATCCTTAATGGAACAGTGGCAGATAATGCCTAGCCCTGTGATCTCCTAGGGTTTAGAAGGCGTGATGATGACAAAGATTTTCGCGTGGGTTGAGGGGGCGATTTTAGAAAAGCGTAATCATGACCATGACATCATAAGAGTGCTGAAGAAGGAGAACTGTTTTATAACATTGATTCATCAGAAACGTCGAATTGCACATGGATCATTTGAGGCGTCGAATAAGACCATAAAAAAATGTATTTTTCTTCAGTAACATGGAAAATGACATTTTTGGGGGGCAATTTGTTAGCTGCCAAATTCGACACCTAGTTTGGATTAATGGAATTAATAAAGAAAAACAATTTGTATGAAGTTATGAGAGGCTTCGACAAAACTGTGAAACCTGAGTATTTTTTGTGAAAGTCACCTTTTGTACAAGGAGAATATGTTGAACAGATTTAGGAAAAATATTCTAAGTCTTGGAAGTTGATTTGACAGGGAACTACTGATGGTGTTTTGACGTAAGATTTGAATTCAAATAAAGGAGGGAACTTTGTTCTTATCCAGATTTTGAGAGAGACACGTGGAGCATTTTCAAGAAAAGAAGACATGCCGAGTGCCACTTGTCTTATTTTCATAGGAAGGCCGTTAGAGGCAGTTATTTCGATCATTATAAATAGGAAGTCTTAGCGTTAGGATGGTGTGTGTTCGAAACTGTACAAAATCTCTAGAATTACTCAAAGTACCAGTGTGCAGAGAAAAGAGTGTGTTGAGAAAATGTACGTTTGATGAAACACCATATCTTTACAATTTAATTCAAGTTTTATCTTTTTACCCACAAATTTATCTTCTTTATTGCCCAAGTTATTTTCAATGCATTTATTTGCTTTTCGATTAATTTTCTGCAATTTACTTTCTTTGAATTTTTAAAGTTGTTAACTTTTAGATCATAAATACTGTCGAAGTATTCACCATTTTCCAAACTTTATTTTAAGATTTACTAGCACATGTCCTAGGATCAGTATGGTCGATCCTGTAAGTAGCCAAATTCCTTTTCGATTTAGAATACCAACAGTTGTTTACTAATTTTCATGGTAAACAATTGTGTATTGGGTTTCCGAAATAAAATTTGCCTCTAAGAGGTATTTTACAGCTTTTTCAGCCGCCTCCGCTTTCTCGGGAGACTGCCTACACCTACATTGAACTACGACCCTAGCGGCCGGATTTATGGTAAGTTGGTGGCAGGCCATGTCGGGGTCGAGCCCGGGCATCTCTGCGGTGCTCCACGCGAACAGGTCAGCACTCTCCCTGAGGCAGACCTTCAGCTGCTTCCTCGCCAAGTTAGGGAGTCCTGTGCCGATCTTCACGATCCTAACTGGGTCGTTGCCGAGCGTGATGAGCTCAAAATCCCCATCTGGGATGGGACGCGTGGGATAAAGAGGCTGCTTGTTACCTCCATCCGTTGTAGGGGCGTGATCTGCTACTTCGTTCTGCTCTTGCTTGTTGGGGAAGCGATTATCGAGGTAGACTGCGTTGACACGCAGCAGTGGCTTCTGCTCCTCGGCCTGGGCTGGCTTGCCTGCGGTCTTGGGCTTGATGTTGATCGAGTTCATCCCCTTGGTGGCTGCTTCAAAACATATTCGAGCGGCCTCGATGTCTCCGTGGAGGGTGACGACGCGACCTCTGGTCGTGTAGTACTTCATCTTTAAGTGGACTGTAGATGGCACCACTGTTAGTTCGGCAAGGGTTGGCCTTCCCAGAAAGCACTGGTATAGAGAGGGGCACTTTATCACCAAGAAGAGAACCTTGACCTGCCGGGAAGTCTCTTCATTCTCGAAGGTGACAAGTAGCTCGACGTAGCCCCACAGCCTTGTGGTGGTGCCGTTGAAGCCCTGCAGGTCGGAGCCGGCGTACGGGGTCAGATGCGTTTCGTCGAGCTGGAGGGTGGTGACGAGGATGTGACACACATCAAAGTTCGTCATCTGTGCCCTGATCAGGAGATGGATGTTAGAATTGGGGGCGCCACCCGATAGCTCTTCGAGGTAGAAAGTGATGGGGTTTGATCTCCCCTGGACTTTGTCGAAGGTGGCATTCTGCGCTGAGCTTACCTCTATTAGCTCGTCAAACTTTCGCTTCACCGACCCCATGGAGAGCTTGTTGGACCCTCCGCCGTATATGAACATGGCGGTGGGGAGCTCTCCCATGGTCTACGAGCAAACACGGGCTCGTATGGGAGGTAGAAGTCCTCTGGTCGGGAGACATACAGAGCGACTTGCAGCCCATTGTCTTCGGAGGATGGTGTTACCTCCTCGACCTTCTTCGCCTCACAGGACTCCTGTCGAGGAGCTTCCTTCCTCCTGGTGTACTACTTCAGGTTCCCTTCCTTGATTAGGATTTCAATGGCATCCTTGAGATGGATGTAATCTTCCGTGACATGTCCATGGCTCCTATAGAACCAACAGTACTTGGACTTGTCGACATTGGGCTTGGAGGTGTTGGCTTCGGGAAGCGAACAACACCCCTTTGGATCTCCGAGTTGATGCACTCGGCCAGAATGCGCTCGCGGGGAGCTGTGAGTAGCGTGTACTCGGTGAAGAGGCCTGCTGGCCCCCTTTGCTCTCGGGAGTCTCAGGGCCGATCCTCTCTTCTTTTCTCTCTACCTCGTTGGGGAGAAGTGGAGTCTTCGTGCCTGGAGTTTCTAGCACTCTCTTGATTCTGCGAGTCGCAGGCATAGTTGGCGGCCTCCTTCTCCTCATATTGAATGTAGGCTTGGATCTTGTGAAGGAGTGCGTCTAGCATGTTAGGCCTTTCGATGCCAACCGCCTTGGCAAAATCACTGCGAAGACGTAGTCCTCGCTTAATCAAATATCTCTTCATGCCGTCCGTCGTAGACACTTGGACAACCTCTCAGTTGAACCTCTTGATGTTATCCCAGAGAGATTCTTCCTTCCCCTGGATGATGGCTTCCAAGGACGCCTCCGTGTTCGGGTGTCTTCGGGAAGCAGTAAGGTGCCTGGAGAATTGCCTCTTCAGCTCTTTCCAAGAGGTGATGGATTCGGGCTCGAGGCTCTTATACCATGCCATCGCGCCCTTCCTCAGGGTTGTAGGGAAGAGCCTACACTTTATGGCTCCCCGGATATTTTGGTAGTCGAGCATCGCATCGATGCTTTCAATGTGCTCGTCTGGTTCGGTCGTACCATGGTAGGTAGCCAGGGTCGGGGGCTTTTCCATCCCGACGGGCAGACGAGACTCCATGACGGCCTTAGACAGAGGACCGTGGGGGTCATCTTCGTCGCTCCTGACGGGTGATTGTGACGGGGACAGGTCGTACCAAGGACTCCTGCTGTGGCAGGGAGGACTCCTTGGCCGTCTCTTCGGTTTCTCCACGTAACCGTGAGTTTTGTTTCTCTTTGGAGCCGTGGAACGTCGCTCTTTCAGGGGAAGAGAGCGGTCACGCTTTTGGGCGGCCACGGTCTGAGGCCTTTCCAGTCGCGGACGACGACCAGGTTGTCTCGGAGAGGGACTCTGAGACTCATCATGTTGCAGACTCCGCGAGGGAGGGGAAGCACAAGTTTCTCGTCGTCTCGGGAAC
This sequence comes from Lathyrus tuberosus, assembly GCA_022829125.1. Taxonomy (NCBI): domain Eukaryota; kingdom Viridiplantae; phylum Streptophyta; class Magnoliopsida; order Fabales; family Fabaceae; genus Lathyrus; species Lathyrus tuberosus. The sequence continues at coordinate 54,358 of JALAZF010000293.1, forward strand.
GGGCTGCAAGAAACCGAGCGACGATATCTACATGGGGAAGAGCGTGATTTTCGTTCCTTTTCTAGCATCCCGATCTGCTCGTTCTGTTAGAAGATCATCAGGTTTGTCTGATTGACTGCCGCGAACAGAGCCACCATGGTCGGGTCGGTTTTGGGCGACACAGGGATTGGCTGGAAAACACCCGGTTTGTCCAAGCGTTAGGAGATGTTGAAGGCCGCATCATCGGGGGAGAGAGAGGCAGTGCGTCCATCCCTAGGGTCGCCTTCCTCGACGTGAATGGTCATGTTGGGATTGTAATCGTCGCCATTGGTGAAAGTGGTGAAGGTGGTTTCATGGACGTTATCGTTAGGGCGTGGACTGGCCATGATCGACGAAAATTGATGAATGCTTTGGTTCTTGAATATATGAGGAAGAAAGAACGGGGAAGCAAGAGTTTCCCACAGACGGCGCCACTGATCTTACCGGATCAGAAAAGGATCAGCAGCCAGCAACACGTCGTGAACTCCTAAATCGTCGGTGGTGGAGAAGAGGAGGGGGTGTACCTGCAAGGCACTCCGATGCTAAAGTCAGTTTTGGCAAGAGAGAAAGCAAGTACAGAAAGAAGGTGTGAGAATATAATACTTGACCCTCTAGTGAAAGAGGGTATTTATAATGTATCCCCAGCGCTTGGCCAACGGTTACTTTGCATTGGGTTGGATCGTTAGGCCTAATACGAATAACTGCTAGGGTCTACGTGGCGTAGGGAATACCAACACGTGGTCTTGGCCCTGGGTCAACTACCCCGTGATCTTCGGAAGATGGGTGACCTGTTCTTTCAGACGTGGGTAGTTGCTTGATGGCGTGTCCCCGTGTGGGGGGCACGTGGAGACCGTGGGGGAGACGCGGGGGCGCTCCCCGTGTGACTTGCCTTCATTAGGACCTCCTCGACATGGAGATGGGTTGGGCTATGCCCGATAGTGGGGCAGCCTCCGGCCCAGTCCAGAACATTAAAATATTATGTAATGTTTAAAGAACACGCCTTTTTTTTAAAACTAATCGTGAATTTGGAACAAATTATGATTTTCATTACAAGGTGAATGAAGTTAACACAATAACTTCATACTTCTTGTATTTTTCTTCATAGATACACAAACCATATGTATCATAGCCAAAGTATACACTTTGTTAAGGTGGTGAAGACGAATCTGAAAAATTGAGAACATTCACCATATAAAAAAACGAGAACCCATTTTTAACAAGAAATGTAAATAAAATCGAATCATAAGTTTAATGAACGAACCTGAAATATGATAAAAGAGTATCATAAAGATTAGTGAAGAAGAATCTAAAGGTTTAAGAAGGTTTAAAGAGTGACATGATTGTTAAGGTTATGGTATGAGAGAGAATAGTGAAATATGTTATGGTTTTCATTTGAGAGAAACGATTATTATGTACTGAAAGATAGATACTTTTGCTTATATAGTAAAAAATATCACATTTCATTACGGTTAGAAAGAAAAACCGTGATATAATATATTACTTTTCATCACAGTTAGAAAGAAAAACCGTGATTTTATTTTAAACTTTTACAACGGTTCTTCACTAAAACCGTGGTTAAATCTCTCACAATTTATTTATTTATTTATGAACCCAATTGTTAAAGAGATATTAATTATTGTTATAGTTATTTTTCATTACTGTTGCGATTGTTGTTTTTATTTTTGTTGGCTTGTATTATTTTTTTTGTAAAACAATAATATATTGTGATATAAGTCAAAGAGTATATATAACAATAATAAAAAATTTCATTATGAGGGCCAAGAGGGCGGAGTACATAAACTATTTCATTACATATTGTCAATGTCAGAACAATAACCCATAACTGCAAAGGAATCTTCATATTCTATGACTTTCTCCTCACTAGTCACTACCCTCGTCAGAATCATAGTAACAAAACTTTCTGAGCACATTTTTTTTCTTCTTCTTCTTCTTCAGCTTCTTCTTTTCCTTCTTCTTGGTCGTCCTAACCCTAAGTGTATCCCTGACAACAGTCGATCCAGATGGCTGGACCTCCTCAGTTGACTGTTGATCATGGTGTTGTACTGTGGTGACTTCAGTTGAGATATTTCTGTCAGCATTTTCAGATGGAGAACTCATGTTGCTATATGTAGTTAAGAAGAATAGTTGTGAAGAAGTGGAAATTCATTATATGAAACTGTGCCTTTATAGAGGAGGTTGAAGATGAAAGATTTGATGATTTAATGCTTGAAATGATTACTTTCAATGGTTAATATTCTTGAATGACATTGTGACCGTCTTGAAAACTGAAGAAAATTTTCAATCATCATTATAGTTGGGAAGAGCATTTCTCTCTTTAGGGAAGGGCAAAGGTTGTACAAATAATATTACAATGGTTAATTATTAAATCTGTGATTAAATAATCTTCAATTTATTTATTTATTTATGAATTTAAGTGACACACACTTTTTGTAATAGGAAAAAATGTAGATGTCAGGATTCGAACCTTGTACCACTCACTCTAGCACAACGGTTGTGTCTATCAACCGTGATAAAATGACTTTAAAAAAAATAAGGCGCACCCAGTTTCATATATTACAACGGTGGATGGAATGACTGTGGTAATATAATGTTACCGAATGTGTATTTTGTAGTAGTGCAAGCTCTATCTAGAAAAGCTCTCCAACGAAAGTCAGTTGCATGTGATAGGTTTGTGGAAGAGCTTATGGAGCATCAAAGTCCTTCTAAAGGTGTGTAACTTAATTTGGAGAATTTTTTGGGGGTGTATCTCAACTATAAAGAAACATTTTTTGTGCGCAGTTCAGTGCCTTGATGACTGCCCATTATGCGAGCATGAAATTGAGGATGACTTCCATTTTTTGGTGTGTTATGACTTTAGTCAGATAATGTAGACTAAGACGAGTGTATTGCAATACATTGATTATGTTATCAGAGAGGCACACAATGTCAAAGATATGATTTTCTCGATAATAAACAGTCTGAATAATAGGAACAATAGATACAAAACATAAAAGACATGTTTAACAACTCTTTATGCTGACACAAAAGCTTTGAAACAATAGGAACAACATGGTTTGGAATCATAATCTTAAGCAACCATATAAACTATTGGTGAAGGATGCAATCCACATATAACAAGATATTACTTCCTGAAACCTCCTCCCACATGGTTCTCCGGTTGGACTTCTCATCTCGTCTCAATTAGGGTGTGTGAGACTTTAAGCCTTCTCACATCTATGCGGTGGGTAAAAAAAAGGCTTTCCGAATGTTATATTAAAAAATTACTCAAAGATCATAATTGATGTCATTCAAAGCTCCTCGATAGGCACATTAAAATTTTGGATCAATCATTAGTAATATTTTGTATCGTATTTCTACACAAATTTTGTGTATAATTCATTTAAAGAAAAATGATTCAATTTGATTGCTCATACACAAATAAGAATTGTTAATTTTTAAACTACTCACCAATATTTTATTTTTTTCTCTTATTTGTATTGATAATACGCTTATAATCGTCAAAAAGAGTCTACCCATATGAGCCGACGTGTCAAATTCGATATAACATATGGTTTGGACTTTAAAATTAAAGTTTCGAGTTTGTTAGAATTATTTTAGCCTATCCATTAGGACTAACTCATATGGATTACGGGTAATCTGTTTAGCCTATATAACTATAAATTTAAAAAATGCTTAATTGCAACTTTGTTCCCTATATTTTGTATTTTTTTGAGTTTTGATCCTTCCATTTTAAAAACCATATTTTTTTGTTTTGGATTTTAGTCCCCCGACCAATTTAAGAAGAATTTTTAATGATGTGGCGCTTATTCTGATGATGTGTCAATGTCAAATTATAATTAATTTTTCCATCTCATTATTTATTAAAATTTTAATGTTAATTCATGTAAAGGTATTTCATTAATAATAATAATAATAATAATAATAATAATAACTAACTGATTTACATCGTGATATTCAATTTGAACTCTTTCCCAAAACGTGTTCATGTGGTTCCTAGAAAATGTGTTCATGTGATATCCAAATTTAAGAGGCAATCTAGAAATAAAGGAAATAGGAATGGCAAGGTTAAAAGGACGTGTTACAACTGTGGAAAATCCGGGCACTACAAGCCAGATTGTACATCACTTAAGAAAGACAAGGATAAGGACAAGGAGAAGAGCCATCAACATAAAAAGTCAAACAAATCTAGACGAGCATACATCGCTTGGGAAAGCGATAGCGAGTCGAAAAAAGAGGACAACTCAAGTGATGAAAGTGAATTCGTTAATCTATGCCTTATGGCACGTCACAACAAGAAGAAAGAGGTAAACACTCTAAATATGATCATTCTAATACTATGTCTCATCTAGAATTACAAAAGGCTTTTGATATGTTGCACCATGAGGCTAAGGAAGCTTTTCAACGCTTAGCCTCGAACAAAAAGATTTTTAAATACTTGGTGAAAAAGGTTTCCGATTCCGAAAAGGAATTGGAAGATCTTAAAAACTCCATGGTGGATGCATCAAAAGCTGAGATTGATGAGGATAAATCTCCATGGTTCAAGTTTGGGGTTGTGATACTTGTCATATTTGGCAAAGAGAGGTGAGAACCCTTAAGGCCAAATTAGACAAGCCTCTTATGCCTAAAATGACGTTTGCTATTGATCGATCACATTATCGAGAAAGTATGAATAATCCGTATCAATAGTATACGTATGTGATTTGAGATAGTGATAGCAAAGGTAAGTTCCAAATGAACCGTGATTGCCTATATTGTTGCAAGCCTGGTCATACTATTGCTAAATGTCGTTTTAGAAGATTTCTTGTTCCAAAAGGCATTTATCAATGGTTGCCCAAGTGCGATCTTGGTTTCACTTACCGCAAAGGACCTAATGAGAATTGGGTACCTACTCTCCCTTGATTGTTTTTGTAGGTACAAAGTCTTGAGACCAACGAAAGAAGATGGGTTCTGGATAGTGGCTGCTCAAGACATATGACAGGAGACATATTTCTTTTTATCGATTTTGTGGCGAAGAAAAAGGGGTTTGTCACCTACAGAGATAATAATAAGGGACAGATTCTCGACAAAGGTAGTGTAGGTAACCCCTCATCTACTACTATCTCTGATGTGCTACTTGTGGAAGGCCTTAGACACAACCTTTTAAGTATTAGTCAACTATGTGACAAGAATTACAAAGTATCTTTTTCAAAAGATTGTTGCATAGTTGAAGATAGTGACAAAAATGATGTGTTTAAGGGCTTGAGGGTGAACAACGTCTATATGCTAGACTTAAATGAGGTATCTTTGAATGGAGACAAATGTCTAGTCACTATGAATGAAGATTCATGGTTGTGGCATAGACAGTTGGCTCACATCAACTTTGATTTGCTTAACAAAATAGTCTCTAAAGACCTAGTCATCGGTTTGCCCAAAATCAAATTCACAAAGGATCACCTTTGTGATGCTTGCCAAATGGGGAAGCAAACAAGGATCTCATTCAAATCTAAAAATATCGTTTCAACTATGAGACCGCTTGAGCTCCTCCATATGGACCTCTTTGGACCATCTAGGGTTAAAAGCCTAGGTGGTAACTATTATGGTTTTGTAATAGTCGATGATTTTTCTAGGTTTTGCTGGACCATTTTCTTAGCAAATAAGAGTGATACCTTTTTGGCCTTTGAGAAATTTGCTATTTATCTCAAAACAAGTTAAACACGAACATTGTGTCAATTAGAAGTGATCATGGGGGTGAATTTGAAAACCACTTATTTGAAGCATTTTGTGAATCCCATGGAATTGATCATAATTTTTCCGCACCACGTACCCCTCAACAAAACGGGGTTGTGGAACGTAAAAATATAATTTTGGAAGAATTAGGAAGGACTATGATCAATGAGAGTGGACTTCCAAAATACTTTTGGGCCGACGCCATAGGTACGGGTTGTTACGTTTTGAATAGGGTGCTCATCCGGCCTATTCTAAACAAGACTCCGTATGAGCTTTTAAAAGGGTGTAAGCCAAATATCTCTCACCTTCATGTCTTTGGTTGCAAGTGTTTTGTGTTGAACAATGGAAAAAAGACACTTGGTAAATTTGATGCCAAGGCCGAGGAGGGTATTTTTCTTGGATACTCTCAGTCAAGTAAAGCTTATAGAATATATAATAAAAGGTTACGAATTGTTGAAGAGTTGTTACACGTTACTTTTGATGAGTCTTATCCGAGAAATGTCGGAGAAGTCAGTTCTTTTCATGGTGCAGGTGCATCTTCTGAAGACATACTCAAGGACACTGATAAGGAAAGTGATCAGCCTGAAGCAGTGCGTATTGAGGAGGAAAGGATCACCAACCAATGAAGAGTGAGAAGGATTATCCAACTAATGAAGATGACCTTCCTCCAGCATGGAAGTCTTCCAAAGACCATCCAATCGACAATATCATCGGTGACATCTCTAAGGGAGTAACCACTCGCTCTAAACTTAGTAACTTTTGTTATTACTCCGCTTTTGTGTCACAAGTTGAATCTAAAAACGCAAAGGAGGCATTACTCAATGAGCATTGGTTCTTATCAATGCAAGATGAACTAAATCAATTTAGGAGAAATGAGGTTTGGGACCTTGTCCCCCCTCCGCGAGATCATCGAGTAATCGGCACCCGATGGGAATTTAGAAATAAGCTTGATGAAAACAGAGTTATAACATGTAACAAAGCGCGGCTTGTAGCGCAAGGCTATAACCAAGAGGAAGGAATCGACTATGAGGAAACTTATGTGCCGGTTGCCCGACTCGAGGCTATACGCCTTTTACTTGCTTATGCTTGCACTAAGAACTTCAAATTATTCCAAATGGACGTTAAAAGTGCTTTCCTTAATGGATATATAAATGAAGAGGTTTATGTTGCCCAACCTCCGGGTTTTGAATCCCATGAATATCCTGATCATGTCTACAAACTTAAACGTGCTTTGTACGAACTTAAATAAGCCCCTAGGGCTTGGTATGAACGTCTAAGAAAATTTTTACTTGATCAAGGGTATTCAAGAGGGAAGGTTGACACAAACCTCTTTATTAAATGTCAAGGAAAACATTTAATCTTGGTACAAAGTTATGTTGATGATATTATCTTTGGGTCTACTAACATGACTTTGGTCAAGGAGTTTTCTAGTTTGATGCAGGGGGAGTTTGAAATGAGCATGGTGGGGGAGCTTAACTATTTCCTCAGATTGCAAATCAAACAACTCGAAGAGGGCACATTCGTGAGTCAAACGAAATATTGTCTTGAGCTTCTCAAATGTTTCGACATGCTAAACTGCAAAGCAATAAATACTCCAATTCCTACTTGTGTTAATCTTGATCGTGACGAAAATGGTAAGGATGTAGAGGTAAAGAGGTATCGAGGTATGATTGGATCTCTCTTTATCTTACCGCATCACGACCCGACATTATGTTCAGTGTATGCATGTGTCCGAGGTATCAAGCACGTCCCAAGGAATCTCACTTAAAAGCAGTTAAACGCATACTTCGATACCTTTCCGGTACTCCAAAGTATCGACTGTGGTATTCCAAAGGTAGTGTTTGTTCCTTAGTTGGTTATTCCGATTCCGACTTTGCCGGGTGCAAGTTGGATAGGAAAAGTACTAGTGGCACGTGTCACCTTTTTGCAAATTCCTTGGTGAGTTGGCATAGCAAGAAACAGGTTTCAGTGGCTTTGTCAACAGCCGAGGCAGAATACGTTGTCGCAGGCAGTTGTTGTGCTCAAGTCTTATGGCTTAAACAACAATGGCTTGATTTCAATTTAAAACTTGAGCGTATTCCCATTTTGTGCGATAACACTAGTGCAATAAACCTGACTAAGAACCCCGTATTACATTCACGCACCAAGCATATCGAAATACGCCATCATTTTCTTAGGGATCATGTAGAGAAAGGTGATATGATCTTTGAGCATGTTGATACTAAAAATTAACTTGCTGACATTCTTACAAAACCGTTAGCCACTGAGCCTTTCTTTCACATCCGTAGGGAACTTGGCATTCTCGATATCTCGGATCGTGTTTGATAATCCTTTAAGATAGTGATCTTCAGATATATACATGCTTGTTTATTCTTTTAACTAACAACGCAAAGAGATATTTAGCTATATGTGAGGGCTCTCATCGTCATAGTGATCAAGGTAATATCATTCCGATTCATATATGTTTAACATATTTTGTGCCATGTTAACTACTTTAAACTTGATGTTTATTACATGTTGTACATATATTGTTCACTTGGATGTTTGTTCTATGTGTGTATATGCTTATTTATCTTTTTGGAACTTATGCTTGCAAAAATTTCATTTTTTTTACTTGGATGAGTCGACCGAAAAATTTTATGGGTCGACTCATGAGTTGAAGCAGTTTTCAAGGGAAACAACCGGGTTAGCTCACGCTGACTTGAGGTCGGTGCATATCAGAATTTCAAAAATTTTCAAAACCCAGTACGCCTGCGTCAACGTACCCTGTTCTTTGGTCGACGCATCTATGACGCGTTCAGAATTCCTTTTAATTGGAATGCGTGCGCCGACCTATTGTCTCCTCTCTACATTACATATCTTCATTACACTTTATGGTATGTTCATTGCATGTTAAACATATCAGAATTTTGTGGTCTTCTCCTCTCTATCTCTTCCATTTTTCCATTCAAAACAGCATTTAACCTCCATTAAAAACCCTAAAAATAAAAACCCCACAAAGGTTGACTCACAAAGGTTATAAGAAGAAGGTTTCACAAGGTTTTGGACTCAAGAACTATCAAATGTTCAAAATTCGTGTACTGTTCATCATCTTCACCAATTCTTCAACAATGGCTTCCCGACGTACAACCGGTAAACAAATAACTAGAGCTTCATCTGCCGGAACTTCTTCAACACCGGTAACTATTAACTCTTTACTCTCTGATGAACTGTCTGGTCCTTTTGAGGTAGAGTTTAGTCTTCGTGTTGTTATTCCACAACATGGTTTCTATGTTTTGATGCTGAGATAACTGAAATGCTTAGTGTTCAGAATTTTGGTGAGTTTCTTGAATGTGATGATCAGTTCAATAGTGATTTGATTCGATTATTCTATTGTGGAATTAAGGGAAAATTTAAGGGTGCTGAGTTTTCGTTTTCTATGAAAAATGTACGTCATCCTGTAAACAATGCGTTATGGAATACTTTGTTTCATATGGATACTGATGAAAGTCTCCCCAAAGTAACCGACACCAAGTTTGTTCGAAACTTTGAGTTTAAATCTGTTCTGAACTCTATGTTGCGTGAACCATATCCGGACGCTGTTGTGGCAAGTGAACTCTTTTCGAAAAATGTTACCACCGGTCATTTAAAATTTGTTGGCCGAGTTCTGCAGTGGATTGTTGCTCGTATTTTGAGACCTAAGAAAGGCGGTACTCAAGAGTTGAAAAGGCAGAAGTTCATCTCATTTACATACTGAAGAATCGGATCAAAATCAACTGGCCATACTATTTTGCATATCGGATGTTTGTTACCCGCGACTCCACCAAAAGTTTGGCTTTAGGTTATGCATCCTGCATTTAGAACATTTTGAACAAGGCTGGCATCTTGGTTCCAGATATCAGTTACATCCAAATTTCATCCAAACATCATTTTCAACCAAAAACACTCACCATGATGGGTTACACTTGAGATCCTGTTAAGAAGGAGTTCAAGTACCGACACAAATCAACTCATCCTTTTCCACATGAACCTGAAGAACCTAATCATGACGAAGGAAATGATGATGAGGCAGTACATGATAGTGACAATCAAGATGTTAACAATGCTAATGTGGTTATGCAAGAGGAAGACAACGAAGCATGGATGGGCTATCAACCTGAGGACAATTCTGATAATCAGGGATGGGGATATTGGCAAAACAACTGTTGAACTGCTCGTGGAGACGCATATGTTCCTCTCACCTATGACGAGGAGTATGATTGGCGGCAACCTGATTATTCTGCACCTCTAACTCCACAGCCTCAACATGATTTCCAGGCATCTGAAGATATTCTAGACAGGTTGTACCAGATGAATCTTCAACATCAAGAATTTCAAGCATTGCAAGAAACCCGCTACAATGCTCAGGAAGAAAGGTTCACAAACTTATCCAACCAAGTCTCGGCTCACATCACTAACTTCAACAGGTTTGTTGACGCCTCTATAACTCGCTTCACCCAAATGGACGAGAATTTGACTTAACAGAATCAGAATCTTGCAAACACTCTTGGATTGCTCAATCGCTCGCTACTCGAACTTAACTTGCACCTAGACGATTTGCCACCACCAGGCTAATACCATGGGGGGAGAGGTCATCCAACTAGGGGGAGGAGACCATAGAGATTAGTGCATCATATTACTTGTGTTTTGCATTTCTGTTTTGCATTTCTGTTTTGCTATTCAGATTGCATGTTCTTTCCTGTTGTTTAACTTTGAACTTTGTTTCAGTTTGTTTTGTTTTTTTTTTTGTCTTAAACTATGGAATGGATTGTTTTTGCTTCTTATGTTCCGTATTTATCCCATTTAAATTTTAAATTAACTGTATCATATGTGGATGCGTGTTAGTGTTGCCATGTTGCAAATATGTGGATGAATCCTTACTTGTTATAGTGTTATTCTTGTGACCACCTTCTTCTCTTCTTTTTGATGTTGACAAAGGGGGAGAAGGTTAGCAAGTAGAAATTAACCAAGAAGTTAACCAAGTGTTAAAGACAGTGGGAGCTTATTCGTTCTCAAATTACAAATCAAGAGAAAGCTAAACAATGTTGCCATCATAAAAAAGGGGGAGTATGTGAGGGCTGAGGTCTTTCATCTATTTCGGTTTTAATGATGTCAACAAATAAGCTAAGTATTAGATTGTAATTTGAGCGTTATCACTTCATTTGTTGGGCAAATTGCATCTAATCATCGTTGTTCATGCGTCTAAACATATAGGACTTGGTCTTACCCATAAATACATGTGCATGATCATTATATTGGTGTCTAGTATGTTTGTCCAAGTCTTGGTCAGTTAATATGTGCAGAAAAACACATTTCTTGAAAAATGCATGTGATGCGCCGACCCAACCTAAGCATGAGTCGACTCATGCTTGTTGGAACAAAGTTTCTGGAAAGGTCGGGAAAGCGCACGCTAACCCCTGCAGGTTGTGGGTCGACGCATGACTCTGAGAATTTGAAAATGTGCAAAAATTGCATACTTGCGTCGACACAAGACGCCAATGGGTCGACGTATGATTAACAAATTTGCATAGTGAATTGCCACGGGTCAGCGCACGCCGACCCTCATTAAAGGATGGGTCGACTCAAACACGCCTGAACTAAATTTTTTCACTTAAATTTTTCTGTTATTTCTGTTACAAGTTTTAGTGGGTCAAATCATTCTCTATAAATAGTTTGGTAATTTCATTTTCCAAAACAACAAGAAACGTGAAAATTTATACCAATCTTTCTCTTCATCTTCATCTTCATCTTCATCCTTGAGTCAACCAAACAATTACACATAATCATTTTTGCTTGTGTTGTCCATTGTTGTGAAGTGATAACATTCAGAATTAGGAAGTTTTGTGATCTTCATTTCTGGGTTGAGAATTGGTAGGTGTTTCTTGAATAAAACCCTAGGTTTTATCCTCCAAGAATCAAAGGAGATTTTGGGGGTTTTTGGCACAAACCGTTTCATTCTACAGGGATTCAGCCGTGCGAAGGTAACCGAAGAACAAAGTTTTCTTTCGGTTTAGTAGCTACAGTCGGAGGATCGTAGAAGAAAGGTTTGGGGATCGAATTGCGGAGAATTGAAGTCGACCGAGTGAAGGTAACTGAAGAACGGTGGTTTCTTGCAGTTTAGTAGCGTGGGACGGCGACTTGTTCAACCGAATTCGTGGCACTTGATTCATCTTGAATCAAAGGAAGAGAAGGCTCTGCATCAATGATCAAAGACATTTGGGAGTTTGGATGTTCATAGTTCTTCTCTTGTAATAAACAATTTGCAACAGCTGCATATATATATATATATATATATATATATATATATATATATATATCTAAATTCTAATTGTGGAATTGGGGGCAGAGGTACCCAAAGCGAGGACGATTGGGGAACTGCCTAATCAAATCTCGTTTGTTCTCTCTTTCCCTTAACTCTTTTACATTTTAGTTTATTCGAATTTGAAGGTGCGAGAAAGACACAAGAAAGGGGGGTTTGAATTGTGTATTTGCTCTTTTGATTACTTTTCACTTCTTGTAGATGAACCACTTAGGATAACTTCAGAGTTCGTTGAGAGACTCTGACTGGAGGAGTGATATTCAGACTTGCTAAAGCTTAGTGCGTGAGAACCACTTAAGAGTCTAAACACTATGTGTAATAATCAGAACTTGCTGAGCGGAAGCTTATCAGAGTTGCAAGGTTCTGACTTCCTCATGTGAGGTTCTGATACTCGAAATAGAACATAAATAAATACATTAAGCATAAAAGTAAAGAACACACAATATATCCTGGTTCACCACAAAGGCTAATCCAGTCCACCCTCCTCAGGTGATTTCGCCTTGAACACAAGGTCTTAATCCACTATAATCAATCTCGATTACACATGCATGGGCAACAACCAGTGACTAACAACCTGCACAGCCGCACTGTGACTAACCCACAATGACTTACGTCATTGTCATATCAAGTACCCAGATCACCACATGATCCCTTGAGGCATCTCTCTCAATGAACCGTTCAGGGATCCAATCAGGATATAACGTTTACTGGAGGTATCACAATGAGTTCCATCAGGGATCCCACAAGAGTCTGATCAATATATGATCCTCTTTAAGATATGGCTATCATTGACCCAACATTCCAAGATCATCCAAGATCTCTAGCAAGGATTTCACGATGACCAGCAGCCACCGTCTCCCCAAGTATTCCGATCAACCCTTGATCTACCTGAGGCTTCCATCAACAGTGACCCGTTCAGGGATCCAGTCAGGATATAACGTCCACTGGAGGAATCTCAATTCTTTAAGTCAAATTGGCAGACTGGAGATGAGTGTGGTGCTTCATTGTAAGCAGATTCTCCTAAGTTTAAGTACAAAGAACACACACGTGTTCGAGCAAGATGCAAGCAACAACTCCTTGCTATTCTAAGAAACTACAGATATGTATAAAGATTTAACAGTTGTTGACATCTTGTAGATCTTCTTCTTCTTCGTCTTCGGGGTGAGCAAGCTTTGAGCAACAACTCCTTGCTTCAGATCTTCAATGTAGCGCTGACGAGAAGGTGGTTGATGACTTGACTAATCTTCAATGTTGTCTTCTTCATCAATAACTTCTGTACCAATTTATTGTTGTTGTGTTGAATGTTGATCTTAAGCTCCAATAACAATGGCCATGTGTAAATGGTGATAGCTTTGGATATTCTAAGTGTTACAACGAGAACTCGTCATTGTTGCTATCTTCACACAATGACTGGATCAATTCACCTTTGATGAAATGAATCGATTGCCTTCAGAAGCGAGAACTCTTTCCTTTAAATAGCCCAGTAGAAATATAGTCGTTTGAAATATTGTTGGTTGTTGGAAAAGAGATGTTGTGTAATAATTAGATGTACTGACACATCTCCTTTTTGCTGTGGGAGAAGTGACGGGATATATCTTTCTTGGGCGCCGTGTATAGTTACTCACAATGGTAACATGTGACTTCTGAACTTCAGAGGATTATGATGATTAATTGATGAAGCATGAGTAGAGTCTTCTTAACAGGATATCTGATATGTCAAGTCTTCAGTCAGTTGAAGAAGTCCATTAGGAATCAGTCTTCAGAACTTCAACACTTGTCTTTAAGCACGTTATCCTTTACTTCTTCAAGTCTTCCGAAACTTCAGAACTTGTCCATTAGGAATATGTCTTCAGAATCTTCAGCACTTGATCTTCAGAACCTTAATCTTCAAAACGCATAAGTCTTCAGAGTCTTTCTGCACTTGGTCTTCAGAGCCTTCCGCCTTCAGAACTTCAAGTCATGAGAGTCTTCAGCACTTCGGATCTCTTCTTCAGAAGCTTTGCAATCTTCAGAATCTCGACCACTTTTAGAGAGCATCCACAAGAGCATTGCATCAGCAATATCGGCATCCTTGGATCTGACTGATCACGATCAGATACAGAAGCATTCTTGCTTCTTGCGACTTGTGTCACACATAGTAACTTCGCATATTATTAATTACGCTCATCTGGCTGGTGCTTGTTGGATCTGATATTTTCTATAATTATGATCTGCACACAACACACGTTAGAACATAAAATGGTTCTTTCACAAATACGTATTGTTATCATCAAAACATAGATTGACTTGTAGAGACAATTCTTGCTCTCACAATCTCCCCCTTTTTGATGATGACAAAACCAAGTATTTTGATTGAACATTTTATACAAGGTAATCACCAAAACAAACATATTCAGAGTTTGGAACAGCAGCTCCCCCTGAATGTGTTATCCTCAAAGTTTTATCTGTGATCATCTAGAATCTTATATGATCCAAAGACATACAGAATAACAACTTGAGTTGCCAGAACGAAGAATAGAATGGACTACTTTTCTATCTTGTCTTTAAGAAAACAGAGAATCTTCAGCATCTGGACTAGTTCATCAGAACTTCCATCTTCAGATCTTCAGAACTCCATTTCTTTGTAGTCATATCAGAGCTTGTAATCTTCAGAGACTTCTGAAGCATTTCTACCTTTTAGCAGATTCATTTAAGCACAAGCAGATCAATTCTTATCTGATAACATAGCCTCGCTATTCATTAGAGACAGACACCATCTTTTAAGAAACTCCCCCTGAGTTTCAGACTTTGTGAAGATTATAAGATTTTGCAATTGGATCTTCAGGGAAGTCTCCCCCTAATTTCTATAAGTCAGATATTGGGATCTTCAGAATCATAATTCAGGATAGTAAGATTTTAATCAGCAATGTAGATCATGGCTTTTTCAGAGTTTGACTTTTGAACACAGGTCTTCATCTCAGAACCTTGTTACTGTCACAACTCAGTGGTTTATCAAAGCTTGATTCTTGATCAGATACCAATTGAAGGTTAAATTTTTGTGATCTATCAACCCTTGATTCTGAATCTGGTACTTATGATTTGATTGTGGTCTGATACCACGTGATATGCTGAGTCTTATACCAGAGTATGTTGAGTTTGATATCAAGTGAAGGAATTCTTCTCATGCTACTTGAAGGGTATTTCCTTAGTGTGTTGAAATTGATACCAATGAAGGTATTTTGACAATGATCCACAGCTTTGCTCTGATTGATGAGTCTGATACCAATCTTTGTGTACTGAGTCTGATTACCAATTATTGATTTAGTCTGATACCAAATCATTTTCATTTTAATTGGTTCCTGGTAGACATCAGAACTACTTGTTCTTGGATCTTCAATCCGGATCTTCAGACAGTTCTTTGACTTCTGATTTGCATAGTTCTTCTGAGTAAGCATCTTGAAATGTATACTTTGTCTTGACTGCTTTCAAAGTTTTCCTTCTTTTGATTCCTAGACAACTTCTATCATATGACCGATAATTCATAATAGAGTTCTTCTTCCTTGACCTGTTCCTGTTCTTAGAATGCCTATTGAACTTGTTCAGAGTTCCTCGGATAAACATCAAACAATAAACGTTAGTAGCAACGCATTTTTATATGAGTACTTTGTTTGAGTCTTGCATTCTTTAGGATTTCTTCTTTTCAATCAAAATCATTATATTTCTCCCCCTTTTTGACATCATCAAAAAGTGCTAGAGCATATGAGCACTTAAGCATATAATTCCTCTTTCCGATCAAAATCATATATCATATAATTTGTCCTCAGTTAAGCATTAAGTATACTGGATATGATAGAGAATAGTAACAACATAGAACCATAGAACCAGTATTTGAGCAGTTAAGAACCATCCAAGTCAGTTAGTGATAACCATCTTTAACCATAGCATATTCATTTTAAGGACAATTAGATGGACTTATCTGATTACCAATTGAAGGTTATAGATCATCTAGATTAATTATAGCATTTTTATTTATGAACAACTAGATGGAAGCATCAATACAAAATAGTTTTAAGATGCAAAGCATAGGTTGAGCTTAATCTTAGAAAGTTCGAGATAATCAAAACATAGATATTTCATTTAATAACATTAATAAGAGCACATAGAGTAGGAAACATCATATCAAAACAGAAACCTTATGACTTAATTTTATTTCTCCTTAGGAACTTCCAGATAGATTTGTAAGATCTATGGGTGAACATTCAGTGGTTTCTCCTAAGTGGTTTAGCCTAGTAATCACATCTTGAATTTCTAGGACTCAAGATATGACTCTTCCATACGGAATGCTGAGAGAGGGTTTGTCTTTGGACAACAGAATTTGTTCTTTCAAATGATTGAACATAGTTAGAGGAAGGTTTATTTTTCTTTTGTAGATCAGAAAGAAGATGAATAGTATATCTGAATGAGTTAGCACTTGTTCTCCTACTTCTCTAGGTCGAAGGTTTGTTTCCATTATTCTATGCCAGACTTTAGCTGAGGGTTTGAGTGTGGAGACACATTTGGAGGGACCATTTCCACAATGGATTTTGTAGATGAGATCATTGAAGGTTTTTCTTTCCTTGTAGTCTTCAGTGGTGTCACCGTTTTCATCGCACTTGATTGCTTCCGCAATGACAGAGGGTTTAATTACCACTGAAATTCCAGATACAGCTGACTGAATGATGTGCTGGTTGTATTTGTTAGAAACACATCAGCATTTGCCCAGAACTCTTTAATAAGATCTGTGTAAATGAGACCTGGAAGTATCTCAAGATAACCTTCCCAGTTCTGACATCTTAATTTGGACGAAGTTCTAGTGAAGCCAAGTTACTTGAGAGAACTGGTGTTCACGGAGAATTCATTCAGGACTCTTAACTTAGCAATTTCACTCTTAGTAGATTTTGGACGAGAGGTGGACATTCTGGAGAAAATACTAAGGAAGGGTACTAACTGAGATAGTTTGGAATGATGGATAGAGGAGTGGACACAGTGCCTTAAGTAGGCAACGAATAGAGAGTCAATTAAAAACTCATGACTTCAACCGTCAGGTTCGTCATTTCCTAGACATCTTAGGTTGGGATTTAGAACTAGCACAGAGTATGACAAATTACCATTCTTGGAAAGACCAAGAGATCACGCGTAGGATTTTCTAATTGATTCTTGACGGGAGCCAAGGATTCGCAATAAGTGCATATCTGAGAGTATTATCATTCTCTAGTGTTGAAAACATATTTTCTACTTTCAAAAATTTGTCTTATATGTCTTATAAGTGCACATGTATGGGTGTAGGCACAAGGATTGAAAGTCACACATATTTCATTAATTTAATTTGCAATTACACAGAATGAGCAAAAAAACCATTACACACTACTAACTTAGCCTAAATATGACAGATAGTCTTCTAATTTTATGAGAACCATCTGCTGTCGAAGGTTTCGTAAAAGTTCCTATTCAGAGCAGTGTCTGGTCCACACCAAATTCTGCAAATCGCTTGCAAAATACCAGCTCTGAAGAGTACTTCAGATAAGACTCTTCCGTAGGGAATGAAGGACTTATCCATTGATCTTGACATAAGAATTGATTCCTTTAGATGATCAAAGATTGTTTGAGACAGATCAATAGGAGTTGGCCTAAGGAGACACATGATGAGGAGCTTATCATCATGATACAGAAAGTCTTTGTTTGTATTTCGAGGTTTAACATTAGTTAAGATGAATTTGAACCATCCTCTGGCAATAAGCACAAGTTTTTCAGGATTTGTGGGTTCAAAAGCAGATCCTTTAAACATATAGTACATTTTAGCATCAGAGGTACATCGAATAGATGCATGGTTGGGAGTGACACCTCCTAGTGGACAGTTAATGGATTCAGAGATTTTTGTGGCATTGATGGTGATTGGAAGACCATAAATGTCAGAAGAGATAGTCAGACCATTACCGCTAATAGAGGCATTAATCCAAAAGGATTTAAGAGGTTCGGATAAATTGATCCTCTAAGCATATGAATGTATCCATTCCAGTTTTGGAAGTGAATACCAAGATGAAAATCATGATTAGTATCTAATGGATTCGGTCGTTTTTCATTGATGACTTCAAGGAGATCATCATTGCCATAAAAGGTTCTTGGAGTCATTTTAGATTGAGGATGAAAGGAAGGTTAGGACTAAGAGATGGTGGTGAATTCTTTTGGAATAGTTATGGTTTTAATAGACGAGTGGAGGAGTTTGGACTGGATAGGTCAATGACTTAAGAAGATTGAAATTCTTAGGAGAAGTCTAAAGGATGAGGACAGCTAAGCAGTTTGTTATTCTAGGGAAGATCAAAGAGATATATATGCACTTTATTTTTAGCAAGAGTTAGGTGGATGCAGTAACTGCTTTATGACGTCATTAATTCTAAGAGGGAACCAGACGACATGCTTTCTAATTTCAAGGTTTTTATTTATTAATCATTAAACAGCGCATGCAGGTAAAAAGAGATTTTTCACTATTTCCAACATTTAAAGGGAATCCTAACTTGTCAGAGCATAATCATGCCTGCTTAAAGCTAGTAGCTTAGGTGAAGAGCTATTTTTGGTCAAGGTAGCACGTTTCCCTATTCTGAGACTGAACATATATCATTCAATGTGAGTATATCAAGGAGATTTGGATGGCTGCAAGAAATGTGCTACAATTTAATTGAACATCCTGATTTCTTAGACTAACTAGGTTAGGTAAAGGAGCTCTAAGAGAGAGAGAGAGAGAGTTAGGTCTGGAATAGGAGTACTAGTTGGAGTGTACTTATGGGTTATAGGAAGTTATCACGCAGAGTGAGTAAAATAGTTGGAGAATCTTACTTATGTGATTTTCTTTAACTATTTCAAAAGGCATATGCAGACAATTAAAGGATTTTCTTAAAACTTTTCTAGTTGTCGTAGCATAACCAAAGGTTTTGATAAGAGATTTGTTATCATGAAAATAAGTCATAAATGAAGGAAGGATGGTACCTGGAATCTTTACAGACTTATCTGAATACATTTTCATCTTGACTCTGTTCTTTCCTTTTCTGAGTGAACTACAGAGGGTTCTTGGATTCTTCAAGAATTACTTGCATTCTGACTTCCTTTCCTGTTTAACTTCATTCATCTGATTTCTTTTAGAGGTTATGTGCTGAGGGATTCTGAGATGCTTATCGGAAGATGATTTGATCAACAAGGTTTGATTCAACTTGTAAGAAAGTCTCAAGTCATCAGGACTTGGTTATACTGATTCAATCCACACTTAAGAGATCATTAATGATAAAGTACTTGATGGATCTATGAAAGTCTTCTTCCTGAATATTATTTCAGTTTTCTGCATAGCTTTCCATGAACACAATATTCAGTTCTTTATTGAATCTTTTAACTTCTAGATAATTCAAGATTCAGATGTTGAATAATTTCTAAGAGTTTGAATTCTTCAGTTTTTTTTTTACTTCAGCAGACTTCACTCTGAAGTTCAAAATCATAGAACAACAATCTTTTTTCTTTACATGAAAAAGTTCTGAATGAGTTTTTATGTAACACCCCCAATCTATACCCCGAGCAATTAAAACGATAACAAATAATCAGAGTATAATTAAAACATTCAAGGCATAGACGGGAGCATCACATCAACGTGAAGAAATACAACAACCTGCTCATACAGATATGCAACAATCAGGTAGCAACAAAAACAGAGGAACTCAGTTCCTAACACCCACAATTCAGATACAGAATAAAAGCGGAAAATCTGCAACTGAAATCTCATATATAAATATAGAATTTTGGTTGTCAATTACAAAGTCATACATGTACATCCAAAAAGATATATATACATAATCACACAACGATCTCCCCGACTACCCGGTGCTACATATCAGAGCCGACCGACAAAAGAATAAAGACATAATCTTCACAAAAAGACCTCTAGTATCTAATCTGCAATGCCTCATAGAGCATTCAAAACAGCAGAAGGGTGAGAAACACTATTATAATATAATTGCATACAATTATGTAATAACATAAAACACACATGCAGAACATTCTCACCACAACGTACACCATAATTCAAATACAACACAAAACAATTCATATCTCATACATCCATCACAAAGGCATATCGATCATGCTTAATACACTTATCACCAATATATATATATATATATATATATATATATATATATATATATATATATATATATATATATATATATATATCAACTCATCAATCTCATTCACAAATTTCCACACATAATCAATCCATTCATGACTTATGTAAATGCACAGAGACCGGCACAGCGACTCTATGCAAATGCGGTACCATTCCATCCATCATTCTCATCATTAATTCACTCAGGAATTATTGGAATCATCGCTTGTTACTTAGTGTAACTCCCCGTCGGGCAAACGATGTTCCCTGTCGCTTTAGGTCCTCTTGGTATAAGGCTCACGACATTTATGGATTGCTTTAGGTCCTCTTTGTATAAGGCTCACGATCTGATCGCTTTAGGTCCTCTTTGTATAAGGCTCACGATCGTCTATAACGTCGCTTTAGGTCCTCTTTGTATAAGGCTCACGACCGTTATAGCAGATTCCCTCTGGAATCTTTTCGTCGCTCACACCCACTAGGGCACACGACATCACAAGAATGCATATCATGATGCTTGGCATACAATGACTCGTGACAATCAAATGCATAACATACATAACCATGTGAACCATTTCAACATCCATAATCATGCATATACAATCAAACATACCACAATGCATTTATTTGCCATAAGGCCACAAACCATCATCACAACATTTCATCACATGCATTCACATCATATAACAACACACAAGCTATACGTTATATATATCAAAACATATCACATGATAACGCATCAATCACACACTATCACGACGGTAAAAGTCACAAAACGACATGTTTCCAAATTCCCGACATAATTAAATCGGTCACCAATCTCAAAACTATTTTTATAAGAAAGAAAATCTCATTAGATTTCCAATGGTACAAAGAACGTCCCAATCCGAGTTACGGATCAAAAGTTATGAATTTTCAAAGAAAAGAATTTATTGAGAAACAGCCAGATTCGCCTGGCGACTTAGGATTTCACCTGGCGGATCCCCTTTCGCCAGCACTTCGCCTGGCGACCTAGTGGCAAACCACAATTTTAGAAAAACCTAAGAGTTACAGAAGCTAACCCATTTCTGTTTCCCCGTTTTCGCCTGACGACCTACGATTTCGCCTGGCGAATCCCCCTTCGCCAGCACTTCGCCTGGCGAACTAGTGGCGAGAGCTAATTCGCCTAGCGAATTCCCAATTCGCCTGGCGAATCGCACCAGAACCAGAATTTCTTGCTGCGGGTTACATTGTTCCAAAACCCCCAAAAATCCCATTTTTCATCCCAAATCAATTCCAACAGCAAAACAAATATCAACACTTGTTCATAAACACAGTGTGATCATACAACGCGATTTATACCGATTTCCGACCGCGAAAACATCGATTCCTAATCATTTTCTCATTTCCAACCTAGAAGTGAAAACTATGGAAAGACAAGTAGGCATTCAAACACACACATACATAATTATACACAAGCATATGATAACCGAGTTTCGCACCTTTACCCGATTAATCGTGCTTCGAAGTGTCGGTTGAATCGATTTCTTACACTCCAAGTTTTTCCTCTTTTCTTCTTCTCCTCTCTCTTTTCCTTCTTTTCTTTCTTTTCTCTCTATTTTTCTCTCTATGTTCTATTTTAAATGAAAAACAATATCTAACCAAGCCAAAAAGACCAAAATACCCCTACACTCAATTTTCTCGCAAACGTTCCCAAAACGCGATAAAACATATTAACGATAAACATAACACATTTACCAAATAAAAACCAAGAATAAAATAATATAAGGACAAAAATAATTAAATCGACTCGACTAAATAAATCTAACAAAATCGGGGCGTTACAACTCTCCCCCACTTAGAAATTTTCGTCCTCGAAAATATTACCTGAGACGAACAACTCTGGATACGATTCCCGCATCCGACTCTCCAACTCCCAAGTCAAATTGCCCTCAGCAGCGCCTCCCCACACTACTTTCACAAGCGCAATATCTTTGCCTCTTAACCGCTTCAACTCGCGATCCAAAACCCTCATCGGTAATGCCTCAACCGTAAGGTTCTCCCTTACCTCAACCTCATCCATCGGAATCACATGCGACGGATCCGGAACATACTTCCGAAGCAGTGAAACATGGAACACATCATGCAAATTCGAAAGATTCGGCGGCAACGCCACCCGATAAGCCACAGCACCCACTCTCGCGGATATCTGATAAGGACCAATAAACCGAGAAGTAAGTTTCTTCGACTTCAATGCACGTCCAACACCCGTCACCGATGTAAATCTCAAAAATACATGATCGCCTTCTCAAAACTCAAGATCTTTCCTCCTTCGATCATGATAACTCTTCTGCCTACTCTGAGAAGCCTTCATCTTCTCACGAATAAGTTTCACCTTTTCCGTAGTTTGTTGAACTAACTCCGGTCCAACCACCGAACTCTCACCAGATTCATGCCAACACAAAGGTGTTCGACATCTTCTCCCATACAACGCTTCAAAAGGTGTCATTCCAATACTCGAATGGAAACTGTTGTTATACGTGAATTCAACCAACGAAAGATAACTATCCCAAACACCACCTTGCTCGAGAACACAAGCCCTCAACAAATCTTCCAATGACTGAATAGTTCTCTTGGTCTGACCATCCGTCTGAGGATGATAAGCAGAACTCAATCTCAACTTGGAACCTAACGCCTTTTGTAAACTTTCCCAAAATCTAGAAGTAAACCTCGGATCTCGATCTGAAACAATACACAACGGAACACCATGTAATCTCACAATCACACGGATATAAATTTCAGCCAACCTCTCCAAAGAATAACTGATGTCAATCGGAATGAAATGCGCAGATTTAGTCAGCCTATCCACAATCACCCAAATGGCATTATGTCCCCTCTGAGTATTCGGAAACCCTGTCACAAAATCCATAGAAATGTTGTCCCATTTCCACTCGGGAATATCCAATGGTTGCAATAATCCACTAGGCTTCTGATGTTCTACCATTGACTTCTGACACGTCAAACACGCATAAACAAACTGAGCCACATCCCTCTTCAATCCGGACCACCAAAAGATCTTCTTCAAATCTTGATACATCTTATTAGCTCCCGGATGTATACTCAAACTACTTCGGTGTCCTTCCTCTAAAATCATTTTTTTCAATTTCGAATCATCAGGAATACAAATTCTACCACGGAATCTCAAAACACCCTGATCATCCACTTTAAAGTCACCATTCACACCTTTATCTCCAACCATCAACAAATCAACAAATTTCACATCTAGCTTCTGTTTCTTGCTAACGGTCAACAGAAAATCATTAGTGACCCTTAACATACCAAGCCTCACGCTGTCAGATGTTAATTCACACACCAAACTCAAATCTCTAAACTCTTCCAAAAGTTCCCACTCTATAACCATCAAAGCAGACATATGCAAAGACTTCCGGCTTAACGCATCGGCTACCACATTAGCTTTACCAGGATGGTAATTCAAGCTAAAATCGTAGTCCTTCAAAAATTCCAACCATCTCCGTTGCCTCATATTCAACTCTTTCTGATCAAACAAGTATTTAAGACTCTTATAAAGACTTCGAAGCTTGCACCGTAGAGATAATGCCTCCAAATTTTCAATACAAAAACCACCACAGCTAATTCCAAATCATGCGTAGGATAATTCTTCTCATAAACCCTTAATTGTCTCGAAGCATAAGCCACAACCTTACCTTCTTGCATCAACACTCCACCTAACCCAATCATAGACGCATCGCAATACACCACAAACGGTTCACTAGGATCCGGTAAGATCAAAATCGGAGCTGTAGTCAATCTTGTCTTCAGCTCACTAAAACTCTCCTCACACTGAATATCCCAAACGAACGCTTTACCTTTACAAGTCAGCTGGGTCAAAGGAAGTGCTAACTTGGAAAAGCCTTAAATGAAACTTCGATAATATTCAGATAAACCCAAAAAGCTTCTAATTTCAGTAACAGATCTAGGAGCCTCCCATTGTAGAACTGCATCTACTTTGGATGGATCCACAGCAATACCATTACCTAAAATCACATGCCCAAGAAAACTCACTTCTGACAACCAGAACTCACACTTGGACAACTTGGCATAAAGTTTCCTCTCCTTCAAAATTTGCAATACAATACGCAAATGTTCCGCATGTTCCTCCCGAGACTTAGAATAAATCAAGATGTCATCAATAAACACAACAACAAATCGATCCAAATGCTCATGGAAAATACGATTCATATACTCCATAAACACTCCCGGCGCATTAGAAACCCCGAACGGCATCACCGAATATTCGTAATGTCCGTACCGTGTCCTAAAAGCCGTCTTATGAATATCTTCCTCTTTCACTCTAATCTGATGATAACCTGACCTCAAATTAATTTTACTAAACACACACGCGCCTACCAACTGGTCCATCAGATCATCAATTCTCGGAAGAGGATACTTATTCTTAATCGTCACCTTATTCAGCTGGCGATAATCAATACACAATCACATACTTCCATCTTTCTTCTTCACCAATAAAACTGGAGCACCCCAAGGCAATACACTCGGCCTCACAAACCTCTTCTCTAATAATTCATTCAACTGCTTCTTCAACTCCACCAACTCAGATGCCGACATACGATATGGTGCCATAGATACAGGTCTAGTACCAGGAACTAGATCTATGGAAAACTCCATCTCTCTTTCTGGCGGCACATCAGAAATGTCCTCCGGAAACACCTCTGGAAAATCACACACCACTGGAAACACATCAATTGCAACTTGACTATCCATAGTTAACGATGCAAACAACCCGAACAACTAAACTTCATCTGCCAAAAGTTTCTTTAACTCTTTGGTAGATAAGAAACTCAATTCCTCGTCTTCTTCAAGAGAAGGAAATCGCACCAACTTATGATAATAATCGATATGAACTCGATTAAACTGCAACCAATTCATTCCCAGAACCACATCTAAACCCTCCAACGGCAGACACGCCAAATCCATATCAAAATCCTTACCATAAATGATCAAAGGACAACTTAAACAAACCAAAGAAGTAGTTACCGACTCCATTGCTGGAGTATCGATAACCATCTCTCCACCCATCGACGACACCAAAAGATTCAAACGCCGTGCACACTCAGACGAAATAAACGAATGAGTCGCACTGGTATCAATAATAGCAACTAAAGGCGTATTATTAATAAAACAAGTACCTCTGATCAGACGATCTACACTAGAAGGCTGAGTTCCTGCCAATGCAAATACTTTCCCTCCAGCTTGAGCTTGCTTTGGTTTCGGACACTTCGTACTAATATGACCAGATTCACCATAGTTGAAACACTTCACCCCATTCCTCTTGCAATCAGCTGTTACATGTCCTATACCTCCGCAATTGGAACACTTCCTCATATCCTTTCTACATTCAAACTGACGATGTCCTAAGTCACCACACCTAAAACATCTCAGAGGATTATACATACCTCCCCCACTTGGCCTTTTATCAAAATTAGCCCTTTGCTTTCCCTTGTCAGCTGGTGACACATAAGGACCACCACGAAACGGTTGCTTTCCTTTCCTTTCGTTCACACTCTTATAATGAATAGAACGAGCTTTGCTATCCTCCTCATAAATCCTACAACAATCCACCAAATCTGAAAACCTCCTAATTCTTTGATAACCAATTGCCTGTTTGATCTCGGGACGCAGCCCGTTCTCAAACTTCACACATTTGGAAAACTCAGCAGTTGCTTCAGCATAATGTGGATAAAACTGAACAAGCTCCACAAACTTAACAGTGTAATCAATAACAGACATGTTACCCTGTTTCAACTCTAAGAACTCTATTTCTTTCTTTCCTCTAACATCTTCAGGAAAATACTTCCTCAAAAACTCACTTCTAAACCAAGCCCAAGTGACAACTTCACCTGTAGCTTCCCGCACTTGATGCATACTAACCCACCAATCATCAGCCTCCTCCTGCAACATGTGAGTCCTCAGTCTCACCTTCTGTTCCTCAGCACAGTCCATCACTCGAAATATTCTTTCAATCTCCTTAAGCCAATTCTGAGCACCATAAGGATCATGCCTTCCTTTGAAGATAGGCGGTTTGTTCTTCCTGAACTCATCATTCCCACCAGCATTAGGTGCACCCCGCACAGCCCGAGCCATAGCTTGTATAGCAGCAGCAAGAGCAGCGTCATTCCTACCAGCCATATTCTGTGCTTACCCAATAATAGTAACTATGGTTAAACAATCAGCTCGCCAAAACACAACTGTCGCACAACAAACAACTTGGTCACAATGACCGACACGGACTGGCACGGACTGACACAAACTGACTCTGATACCACTTAATGTAACACCCCCAATCTATACCCCGAGCAATTAAAGCGATAACAAATAATTAGAGTATAATTAAAACATTCAAGGCATAGACGAGAGCGTCACATCAACGTGAAGAAATACAACAACCTGCTCATATAGATATGCAACAATCATGTGGCAACAAAAATAGAGGAACTCAATTACTATCACCCCGAATTCAGATACAGAATAAAAGCGGAAAATCTGCAACTGAAATCTCATATATAAACATAGAAGTTTGTCTGTCAATTACAAAGTCATACATGTACATCCAAAAAGATATATATACATAATCACACAACGATCTCCCAAACTACCCGGTGCTACATATCAGAGTCGACCAACAAAATAATGAAGACATAATCTTCACAAAAAGACCTCTAGTATCTAATCTGCAATGCCTCATAGAGCATTCAAAACAGCAGAAGGGTGAGAAACGCAATTATAATATAATTGCATACAATTATGTAATAACATAAAACACGCATGCAGAACATTCTCACCACAACGTACACCATAATTCAAATACAACACAAAACAATTCATATCTCATACATCCATCACAAAGGCATATCAATCATGCTCAATACACTTATCACCAATATATATATATATATATATATATATATATATATATATATATATATATATATATATATATATATATCAACTCATCAATCCCAATCACAAATTTCCACACATAATCAATCCATTTATGACTTATGTAAATGCACAGAGACCGACACAACGACTCTATGCAAATGCGGTATCATTCCATCCATCATTCTCATCATTAATTCACTCAGGAATTATTGGAATCATCGCTTGTTACTTAGTGTAACTCCCCGTCGGGCAAACGATGTTCCCCGTCACTTTAGGTCCTCTTGGTATAAGGCTCACGACGTTTATGGATCGCTTTAGGTCCTCTTTGTATAAGGCTCACGATCTGATCACTTTAGGTCCCCTTTGTATAAGGCTCACGATCGTCTATAACGTCGCTTTAGGTCCTCTTTGTATAAGGCTCACGACCGTTATAGCAGATTCCCTCTGGAATCGTTTCGTTGCTCACATCCACTAGGGCACACGACATCACAAGAATACATATCATGATGCTTGGCATACAATGACTCATGACAATCAAATGCATAACATACATAACCATGTGAACCATTTCAACATCCATAATCATGCATATACAATCAAACATACCACAATGCATTTATTTGCCATAAGGCCACAAACCATCATCACAACATTTCATCACATGCATTCACATCATATAACAACACACAAGCTATATGTTATATATATCAAAACATATCACATGATAACGCATCAATCACACACTATCACGACGGTAAAAGTCACAAAACGACACGTTTCTGAATTCCCGACATAATGAAATCGGCCACCAATCTCAAAACTATTTTTATAAGAAAAAACATCTCATTAGCTTTTCAACGGTACAAAGAACGTCTCAATCCGACTTACGAATCAAAAGTTATGAATTTTCAAAGAAAAGAATTTATTGAGGAACAGCCAGATTCGCCTGGCGACTTAGGATTTCGCCTGGCGGATCCCCTTTCGCCAGCACTTCGCCTGGCGACCTAGTGGCGAACCACAATTTTAGAAAAACCCAAGAGTTACAGAAGCTAACCCATTTCTGTCTCCCCGTTTTCGCCTGGCGACCTACGATTTCGCCTGGCGAATCCCCCTTCGCCAGTACTTCGCCTGGCGAACTAATGGCGAGACCTAATTCGCCTGGCAAATTCCCAATTCGCCTGGCGAATCGCACCAGAACCAGAATTTCCTGCTGCGGGTTACATTGTTCCAAAACCCCCAAAAATCCCATTTTTCATCCCAAATTAATTCCAACAGCAAAACAAATATCAGCAATTGTTCATAAACACAGTGTGATCATACAACGCGATTTATACCGATTTTCGACCGCGAAAACATCGATTCCTAATCATTTTCTCATTTCCAACCTAGAAGTGAAAACTATGGAAAGACAAGTAGACATTCAAACACACACATACATAATCATACACAAGCATATGATAACCGAGTTTCGCACCCTTACCCGATTAATTGTGCTTCGAAGTGTCGGTTGAATCGATTTCTTACACTCCAAGTTTTTCCTCTTTTCTTCTTCTCCCCTCTCTTTTCCTTCTTTTCTTTCTTTTCTCTCTATTTTTCTCTCTATGTCCTATTTTAAATGAAAAACAATATCTAACCAAGACAAAAAGACCAAAATACCCCTACACTCAATTTTCTCGCAAACGTCCCCAAAACGCGATAAAACATATTAACGATAAACATAACACATTTACCAAATAAAAACCAAGAATAAAATAATATAAGGACAAAAATAATTAAATCGACTCGACTAAATAAATCTAACAAAACCGGGGCGTTACATTTTATACGAGAAAGTCAAGGGTGGACCTAATTCGTTTCTTGAAACATCTCAAAAACTCATAAAGAATTGATCTTCAGCAAACAAGACTTCTTGTTTTCTGATGATTCAACTTTGAGCAAACACGTGGTTCATCCACACGTATCGTCCAAGATTAGCATTCAACAGATACTACTTCTTATCTGATGAGTCCATCTTATCAGCTGATTCTTCAATCTTCAACAAAGCTTTAAGTGAGGAAGGTTTTGTTGTTTGACAACTTCAAAGCTTTCAGAATCAATGATTTGCTCAAGTAGTCAGATTGATTACAATTTTGTACACAGTCAACTTCTGAACTGTTACAGAAATTGTAAGTGGATTTCAATCTCACCAATAGTATTTCTACGCACCTCATCTGGATCTTTTTCTGACACTGTTAAGTGTTTTGATATCCATCAATAACAGAACTAGGGCTCTGATACCAATTGAAGGTGCGAGAAAGACACAAGAAAGGGGGGGTTGAATTATGTATTTGCTCTTTTGATTACTTTTCACTTCTTGTAGATGAACCACTTAGGATAACTTCAGAGTTCGTTGAGAGACTCTGACTGGAGGAGTGATATTCATACTTGCTAAAGCTTAGTGCGTGAGAACCACTTAAGAGTCTGAACACTATGTGTAATAATCAGAACTTGCTGAGCGGAAGCTTATCAGAGTTGCAAGGTTCTGACTTCCTCATGTGAGGTTCTGATACTCGATATAGAACATAAATAAATACATTAAGCATAAGAGTAAAGAACACACGATATATCCTGGTTCACCACAAAGGCTAATCCAGTCTACCCTCCTCAGGTGATTTCACCTTGAACACAAGGTCTTAATCCACTATAATCAATCTCGATTACACATGCATGGGCAACAGCCGGTGACTAACAACCTGCACAGCCGCACTATGACTAACCCACAATGACTTACGTCATTGTCATCTCAAGTACCCAGATCACCACATGATCCCTTGAGGCATCTCTCTCAATGAACCGTTCAGGGATCCAATCAGGATATAACGTTCACTGGAGGTATCACAATGAGTTCCATCAGGGATCCCAAAAGAGTCTGATCAACATATGATCCTCTTTGAGATATGACTATCATTGACCCAACATTCCAAGATCATCCAAGATCTCTAGCCAGGATTTCACGATGACCAGCAGCCACCGTCTCCCCAAGTATTCCAATCAACCCGTGATCTACCTGAGGCTTCCATCAACAGTGACCCGTTCAGGGATCCAGGCAGGATATAACGTCCACCGGAGGAATCTCAATTCTTTAAGTCAAATTGGCAGACCGGAGATGAGTGTGGTGCTTCATTGTAAGCAGATTCTCCTAAGTTTAAGTACAAAGAACACACACGTGTTCGAGCAAGATGCGAGCAACAACTCCTTGCTATTCTAAGAAACTACAGAGATGTGTAAAGATTTGACAGTTATTGACATCTTGTAGATCTTCTTCTTCTTCGTATTCGGGGTGAGCAAGCTTTGAGCAACAACTCCTTGCTTCAGATCTTTAATGTAGCGCTGAGGAGAAGGTGGTTGATGACTTGAATGATCTTCAATGTTGTCTTCTTCATCAATAGCTTCTGTACCGATTTATTATTATTGTATTGAATATTGATCTTAAGCTCCAACAACAATGCACATGTGTAAATGGTGATAGCTTTGGATATTCTAAGTGTTACAACGAGAACTCATCGTTGTTGCTATCTTCACATAATGACTTGATCAATTCACCTTTGATAGAATGAATCGATTGCCTTCAGAAGTGAGAACTCTTTCCTTTAAATAGCCCAGTAGAAATATAGACGTTTGAAATACTGCTGGCTGTTGGAAAAGAGACGTTGTGTAATAATTAGCTGTACTGACACATCTCATTTTTCCTGTGGGAGAAGTGACGGGATATATCTTTCTTGGGCGCCGTGTACAGTTACTCATAACGGTAACATGTGACTTCTGAACTTCAGAGGCTTCTGATGATTAATTGATGAAGCATGAGTAGAGTCTTCTTAACAGGATATCTGATACGTCAAGTCTTCAGTCAGTTGAAGAAGTCCATTAGGAATCAGTCTTCAGAACTTCAGCACTTGTCTTTAAGCACGTTATCCTTTACTTCTTCAAGTCTTCTGAAATTTCAGAACTTGTCCATTTGGAATCTGTCTTCAGAATCTTCAACACTTAATCTTCAGAACCTTAATCTTTAGAACGCATAAGTCTTCAGAGTCTTTCTGCACTTGGTCTTCAGAGCCTTCCGCCTTCAGAACTTCAATTCATGAGAGTCTTTAGCACTTCGGCTTCACAATCTTAAGAATTTCGACCACTTTCAGAGAGCATCCACAAGAGCATTGCATCAGCAATATCGACATCCTTGGATATGACTGATCACGATCAGATATAGAAGCATTCTTGCTTCTTGCGACTTGTGTCACACATAGTAACTTCGCATATTATCAATTACGCTCATCTGGCTGGTGCTTGTTGGATCTGATATTTTCTATAATTATGATCTGCACACAACACACGTTAGAGCATAAAATGGTTCTTTCACAAATACGTATTGTTATCATCAAAACATAGATTGACTTGTAGAGATAATTCTTGCTCTCACAGAATTTGCAAAGTCTCAACGTATCGAAATTTCTGAGGTTGCGTAATCTTGAGCTGATAAACTGTTTTGTCAAAAATTGATACAATTCCTTGAATTGTATCTAGGAGCAGCTTGACTTTACATTCCATAGAAATTTTGCACTTAGTGTGTTTACGCACACCAAGTGTTTGATAATTTGTTTCAAAGCAAAAATCGAACACATTTGAAATTTAGTGTTTGTCAATTGACCTCGTTGGTTTGGATCAAATATCAAGCAAGAGATACTTTGTTGATTGCGTTTTAACTTGTGTTAATCAAACTGAATTTTTCTCATCCATATTCATTCCCAATATTGGCGTGCATATCCGATCCTTTTAGTAGAAGGTTCGTTGTAGACGTGTGATTCAGTGGTTGCTTCCGTTAAACAATTTTTAAAACCAAATTTTTGGTAACCATTTGCGTCTAAAACTCAAGGGATCTATTCAACCCCCCTTCTAGATCCATAGCCATCGTCTAACAATATTGTTGTTCTATTATATTTTTTCTGATTTGGTATTGAGATCAATGGATCTGTTTTGACTTGATCCAATAACTATGCCGAAACAAATTAGGATTTCATATTCGAATTTGAAAGACAAAATTTATGTTGGATAACCTTTTTCTTCTCCTCCTCCGAGTTCCATTCCAGTTCCACATTCGAATTTCGAGTAGATGATTCGTCAGGGATGGTTGTTTATTCGCAATTTTCCTATCGTTTTGTTAAAAATAATTACAAGGGGAACATCGTGGAAGCATTGTGGATAGACTCACACTTGAGGGGGAGTGTTAAGTATAACAAGTGTGAGTATTATGGGTAATAGTTGTAACACCCCAATTCCCATCGCGAATAAATAATACATAATTAAAATCAGAGTAACTAAAAATTTATTTTTCCGACAGAAACAAGGATGTCACATTTAAATAAACAAAACATCGTCCCTGCTCATATATTTGATACATAGCATAAAATAGAATACCCTCAAAGGGTAACTTTTTCCATATAAAAGGAAAGGTCAATTATCGAATAGAGCGGAAGAATCCATAACCGACTCGTTTTACAAAATAAATCATTTTAGAACATCAACTATATACACAAAAGTGCTACAAAATGCAATCAACAAATGTATACATACATATATATATATATATATATATATATATATATATATATATATATATATATATATATATATAATCGTTCCCCGACTCCCGTGCTACGTATCAGAGCAGACAGACGACAAAGGACGGAGGACTAATCTCCACAAAAGCCTCCAAGACACTAATCTGCAATTGCCTCATAGAGCAATAAACCACAGCAGAAGGGTGAGAAATAACAACTAAAATCAAGATTGCATAATAATATGCAAATACATAACAATTCACATGCATAGTTATTCTCACCACGAGCATCGCATCCTAATACCCATAGCATATCACATATACATAACATATATCAATTATCCAACATAATCACATATTTGCACATAAGGCATACCAAGTCATAACATATAGAAACACGTTACACATCACATAGCATTTGTCTACGCAGAATACATATTATCCACAACCAATGCTATCACAATCTCCACACATAATCAATCAAGTCATGATTTTTCCACACATAATGCATCCATTCATAATTCTCACACATAATCAATCAAATCATGATTTTCCACACATAATGCATCCATGATTTATGCAAATGCACAGAGACCGACACAACGACTCTATGCAAATGCCATGCGGTACCGACTTCCAATGTTTCTCATCACTAGTTCACTCAGGAACTCTGCTGGAATCATCGCTCGTTACATCACTGTAACTCCCCGTCGGGCATACAATGTCCCCCGTCGCTCACACCCCACACGGGCACACGATGTTTATGGATCGCTCACACCTCTTATTTTTAAGGCTATTCATACCTCTTATTTTTAAGGCACACGACCCGATCGCTCACACCCCACATGGGCACACGATCGTCTATAACCATCGCTTTCGGTCCTCTTATTTTTAAGGCTATTCATACCTCTTATTTTTAAGGCTCACGATGTTATAGCAGATTCCCTCTGGAATCAATCCGTCGCTCAGGACGTCACAACAATGCATATCATGATGCTTGGCATACAATGACTCATGACATTTAATATGCACACATAAATGCATTCTTCTACATCAACAAAATCACACTTTGCACTTATGCCCAAAACAATGCATTTAATTACCATACGACCACAAATCATCACAACACCATTTAAACACATGCATTTACATCATACAACAACACCTTGTATAATACCCATCAATTACGCACAATAATAACGACAAAAGTCGACAAACCGACACTATTCCAAATTCTGACATAATTAAATCGGCTAACAATTTCCAAATCATCATAATCAGAAAGTACAGCTCAATAGCTTTCTAACGATACCAAGAATGTAAAAATTGGATAAACGGAACCCAAGTTACGAAAGAAAAACGAAAACGATATTTTGAAAAGTCCCATTTTACCATTCTCCTGGCCATACGCGTATTGCCCTGAGCCATACGCGTATTGCCCTGATTCCTCGCCATGCCATACGCGTATTGTCCAAGGTCATACGCGTATGGGCAGAAATTCATCTTTCCCCAAAATTCACGTTTAAAAGTACAATACGCGTAGTGCCAACACCATACGCTTACTGCCCACTCCCATACGCGTATTCCACATATTCCTTCCTTGCCATACGCGTATTGCCTTGACCAATATGCGTATTGCCCTTATTCCTTCATTGCCATACGCGTATTGCCTTGACCAATACGCGTATTGCCCTGAGTGATACGTGTATGGGCAGTGGAAAACCAAAAATTTTCCTGCATAAATTTTTCTGCGAATTTTCCACCAAAAATCCCATATTTCATCCCCAAATCCATTTTTAACAGCAAAACAAGTACCAACATTTGTTCCTAAACACAGTGTAATCATACAACACGATTTATATCGATTTCTAGTAATTATTCATCAATTTATCAATAAGGAAAACATTGTAAAAACAACCAAAACATATACACAGACAACAGATATACATATACAAGCAAGATATAATTGAAACTTCTCACCCTTACCCGATTAACCGTGCTTGAAACGGACGAATCTTCGATTTTCCTCTCTTTCCCTCTTCTCCCTTTCTTTCCTCTTCTTTTCCATCTTTCCTTTCTCCTTTCTCTCTTTTTCTCTCAAAATTCTATTTTATGAAAAATATACCCCAGCAAAAGACCAAAATACCCCTCAGCTCAAATATCTCGCAAACGCTCTCAAAATGCGATAAAACATAACAACAATGATGAAATATATTTCAGGAAATAAAAGTTGAAAAGAAATTATAATTTAATGCAAATATTTTATCTATTAGAGAAACTAACCAATTAACTCAATTAGCAGGTCAAATACAATAAATTCACACATATTCACATAAATGGAATAAATAAATACAATTGAACAAATCGGGGCGTTACAACTCTCCCCCACTTAGAAATTTTCGTCCTCGAAAATACAACCGATACGAACAACTCCGGATACGACTCTCGCATCCGACCAGCAAACTATCAGGCCTACCAAAGGCACACCACGAATAACACAAACTAACAACCTACCTTGCTAACAACAGCTACCACAACGACACGACAACGACGACAACTACAACGACAAGATGCAAAGCCCATACAATGCACTTGACGACCAACTCACGACTCAAAGAATCCACAAGTTACGAACACACACAGGTTCACTCTTGAACCGAAACACAACAAGAACACAAGTTCCACGACCCAACATCGTTTCAATAACCTCTACATAACCACAATACCAACATCCTTGTCACACCACATTATTACAACAATGCTACGATTCACCAATCGAACATACGACCAAAACACCCAACATCATATTAGCACCTGATTAATATTGAAATTTTCAACTTATCACTTCCATTCTGAAACGTCCAATGATCTCAGGACTCCTACATATTCCCAATATTCAACTTATGAACTCTTACAAGTCACATACGCATATACTAAATGCGTCACACCACGCTTCCGCTGCGCCACTTTGATTACTTGCAACCCTCAAAACTATTAATTCCACATCCAAAGCCTAACTCTTTCTCGTATTCGCCAAAAATCACTGTTCACTTTAATATTTCCAACCTCACACTCTCCTGTGTTATCTCACACACCAGACACAAGTCTCGGAGCTGCTCCAACAATTCTAATTCTCTGACCATCAAAACAGACATGCATAACAACTTTCGACTTAACTTTTCAGGCACAACATCAGCTTTTCCCCAATAGGATAATTCGAGCCAAAGTCATAACTCATCCCAACTTCTAACCATCCTCGTTGTCTCGTACTATATTCCTTCCAACCAAACAGGTACTCAACATCCTTGTGATTACCAAACACTTCGAACCTAGAACCATAAAGATAATACCTCCAAATATTCCAACACGATACAACCGCAACCAATTCCAAATCCTGAATAGTATAGATTCCTTTTATGAATCCTCAATTGTCGTAAAGCGTAAGCCACGACTTACCCTCTTGCATTAACACACTGACTAAACTCATCAAAGACACTTCACAATACCTCACAACCGATTTATTAGGATCACACAGAATCAAAACTGACACCGTAGACAACTTCTACTTCAGCTCACCAAAACTTACTCACAACGAACATCCAAAACAAACGACTCACCATTTGCAAGTCAGCTGAGATAACAGAAGTACGAACTTAACAAAGTCTTCTATAACCTGTAATAGTAACCAACTGAGTCCAAAAGTTTCTAATCTCCTTAACCAACTTCGGAACCTCTCATTGTAGAATTGCATCTACTTCCGATGGATCCATAACAATACTCTCATCTGAAATAACATATTCCAGAAAACTAACCTTTTTCAATCAAAATTCTCACTCTAATAACTTCACATAAAACTTCGTCTCCTTTCAACACTTGCAATTCAATTCTCAAACACTCTACCTGTTCTTTCTCTGAGTTTATAACAGATCCGAATATCCTCAATCAAAACCACTATGAACTTATCCAAATAAATATGGAAGATACGATTCCTCTACTCCGTAGACATTAGAGACGCATTACTAACACCAAAT
The DNA here is from genome assembly GCA_022829125.1 of Lathyrus tuberosus. NCBI lineage: Eukaryota > Viridiplantae > Streptophyta > Magnoliopsida > Fabales > Fabaceae > Lathyrus > Lathyrus tuberosus. The sequence goes on from JALAZF010000293.1 coordinate 91,179, forward strand.
ACCATCACTGTACGTTGCAATTCCCAACCAAAATCCAAAAGATATAAATCCTTAAAGCTTTTACAAAACTTTTTCACTGGGTAACTGGTTACTCACACACAAGCTTAACCGAGTAATTAACAGTCTATTCCGATGATAACAAACCTAACCAGTCCCATTAAATAGATTAAAACCTCAACTCACGAAATTCACCACTCTTATCAAACATTCCATACACTTGCAACTCCACTCAAACTCAACCAAACCATTCCAGTCATATGTTCTCGAAAGTGGACACTTATTCTCAATCGTTTACCTCACTCAACTACCAGTAATCCCCACACAATTTCATTCTCTGAACAACCCACATTTCACAATTTCCAACTTGTATCAACAACCTACCAAAGAGAATTCTCGAACGCGATGTTACATCCACCCACAAGGGTTTCCTCACAATCTCTATTAATGCCTTAAAACTCCAAAGACTCCGGACTCACCAGAACTCTAAGTTTTGCTTCCCATAGTCTCAATACCGTCATACCTCTCATACTTGTTATTCCATTCACTCATCCTTCCTTTTTGTTACTAACAATATTGGAGCTCTCTAAGACAACCCCTTAATGTTCCATTCAAAACACATCTGAAAACCATGCACAACTGACGGCCTAACACTGTGACTTCCTGCCAATTTCCAGAACACTACCATCGCAGACAAAACAAACATCTTATTCCCGTCTACTAAGAGTTTCCTACATACTTAGAAGATATAAGCCTCAACTCTTCACCTTCGTCCGATGAAGTTCAATCTCTACTCTCTGAGAAGCAGTCCTTAAATAAAACCCAATCATTCTCTCTCCATGACTTCCCAACTTGACCAACATACCAAAACCTCTAATCCATTTCATCTTCCGATATTAGCATCTTCATCAACTCATCAAAACAATCCGTAACCATTTCCTTAAATTCCAAACAATTCATTTCACACACTATCAAAGCCGGAAAGACACGTCTATTACATCCAACATAATTCCCTTCTGCTATCAACAAGAGATTAAGGGTGACCAGTTCCTCAATTTGTCAATAGACAGTCGACAATCATGATGGGGCATAAACCGTCTTTACCAAACTATAATAACATTCCTTACATCCTGTGCACAAAACTACTTAAGGCACAAATCCTTAGTTGACATAAACCTTACCTCCGCATTCTCTCCGGAACCGGGAACCACACTGTCCAAACAACACTTACACTCTTGTAACCAACGGCACACAACCGAAGTAACTTGGAGAAGTTCCAGTTTCTCCCCCACTTATCTCGTTCTCAATCCTGAAGACAAAGGATTAGAAAAACCAGAAAGTACTGACAGTGCTTCCACACACATATCACGTACTAAAGAACAAACAACATCGACAGTATTCAACTGTCACACCAACTGACTCAACAACTTGGCCGGACGGACCGACCTGCTATGATACCACTTTTGTAACACCCCAATTCCCATCGCGAATAAATAATACATAATTAAAATCAGAGTAACTAAAAATTTATTTTTCCGACAGAAACAAGGATGTCACATTTAAATAAACAAAACATCATCCCTGCTCATATATTTGATACATAGCATAAAATAGAATACCCTCAAAGGGTAACTTTTTCCATATAAAAGGAAAGGTCAATTATCGAATAGAGCGGAAGAATCTATAACCGACTCGTTTTACAAAATAAATCATTTTAGAACATCAACTATATACAAAAAATTGCTACAAAATGCAATCAACAAATGTATACATATATATATATAATCGTTCCCCGACTCCCGTGCTACGTATCAGAGCAGACAGACGACAAAGGACGGAGGACTAATCTCCACAAAAGCCTCCAAGACACTAATCTGCAATTGCCTCATAGAGCAATAAACCACATCAGAAGGGTGAGAAATAACAACTAAAATCAAGATTGCATAATAATATGCAAATACATAACAATTCACATGCATAGTTATTCTCACCACGAGCATCGCATCCTAATACCCATAGCATATCACATATACATAACATATATCAATTATCCAACATAATCACATATTTGCACATAAGGCATACCAAGTCATAACATATAGAAACACGTTACACATCACATAGCATTTTTCTACGCATAATACATATTATCCACAACCAATGCTATCACAATCTCCACACATAATCAATCAAGTCATGATTTTTCCACACATAATGCATCCATTCACAATTCTCACACATAATCAATCAAATCATGATTTTCCACACATAATGCATCCATGATTTATGCAAATGCACAGAGACCGACACAACGACTCTATGCAAATGCCATGCGGTACCGACTTCCAATGTTTCTCATCACTAGTTCACTCAGGAACTCTGTTGGAATCATCGCTCGTTACATCACTGTAACTCCCCGTCGGGCATACAATGTCCCCCGTCGCTCACACCCCACACGGGCACACGACGTTTATGGATCGCTCACACCTCTTATTTTTAAGGCTATTCATACCTCTTATTTTTAAGGCACACGACCCGATCGCTCACACCCCACATGGGCACACGATCGTCTATAACCATCGCTTTCGGTCCTCTTATTTTTAAGGCTATTCATACCTCTTATTTTTAAGGCTCACGATGTTATAGCAGATTCCCTCTGGAATCAATCCGTCGCTCAGGACGTCACAACAATGCATATCATGATGCTTGGCATACAATGACTCATGACATTTAATATGCACACATAAATGCATTCTTCTACATCAACAAAATCACACTTTGCACTTATGCCCAAAACAATGCATTTAATTACCATACAGCCACAAATCATCACAACACCATTTAAACACATGCATTTACATCATACAATAGCACCTTGCATAATACCCATCAATTACGCACAATAATAACGACAAAAGTCGACAAACCGACACTATTCCAAATTCTGACATAATTAAATCGGCTAACAATTTCCAAACCATCATAATCAGAAAGTACAGCTCAATAGCTTTCTAACGATACCAAGAATGTAAAAATCGGATAAACGGAACCCAAGTTACGAAAGAAAAACGAAAACGATATTTTGAAAAGTCCCATTTTACCATTTTCCTGGCCATACGCGTATTGCCCTGAGCCATACGCGTATTGCCCTGATTCCTCGCCATGCCATACGCGTATTGTCCAAGGTCATACGTGTATGGGCAGAAATTCATCTTTCCCCAAAATTCACGTTTAAAAGTACAATACGCGTAGTGCCAACACCATACGCGTACTGCCCACTCCCATACGCGTATTCCATACATTCCTTCCTTGCCATACGCGTATTGCCTTGACCAATACGCGTATTGCCCTTATTCCTTCATTGCCATACGCGTATTGCCTTGACCAATACGCGTATTGCCCTGAGTGATACGCGTATGGGCAGTGGAAAACCAGAAATTTTCCTGCATAAATTTTTCTGCGAATTTTCCACCAAAAATCCCATTTTTCATCCCCAAATCCATTTTTAACAGCAAAACAAGTACCAGCATTTGTTCATAAACACAGTGTAATCATACAACACGATTTATATCGATTTCTACTAATTATTCATCAATTTATCAATAAGGAAAACATTGTAAAAACAACCAAAACATATACACAAACAACACATATACATATACAAACAAGATATAATTGAAACTTCTCACCCTTACCCGATTAACCGTGCTTGAAACGGACGAATCTTCGATTTTCCTCTCTTTCCCTCTTCTCCCTTTCTTTCCTCTTCTTTTCCTTCTTTCCTTTCTCCTTTCTCTCTTTTTCTCTCAAAATTCTATTTTATGAAAAATATACCCCAGCAAAAGACCAAAATACCCCTCAGCTCAAATATCTCGCAAAACGCTCTCAAAATGCGATAAAACATAACAACAATGATGAAATATATTTCAGGAAATAAAAGTTGAAAAGAAATTATAATTTAATGCAAATATTTTATCTATCAGAGAAACTAACCAATTAACTCAATTAGCAGGTCAAATACAATAAATTCACACATATTCACATAAATGGAACAAATAAATACAATTAAACAAATCGGGGCGTTACAATAGTCCCACATTAGATAGGAATGTGGTGACTTGAGCATTTATAAATGAGAGAACCCACCCACCTATCACCTTAAGGTTATGTTGCTCTAAGAAGGATGTCCCACCATTTAGAATGTTCCTCGCTTGACCCCCCGATTGTTTGCGCCAACACATTCTTCCTTTATTTTTTCAAGAGGATTGCAGGTAGGCTGCGAACGTATGAAGAAATGTTGAAAGTGAAGCAAAGGATTTAGTGTTGATGAAGTTTTAATTGTTCAGTGTTTAGTTACAATTAGGTTTTGGTGTTCAGGTTTTAGTTTTTGCTAGGATTCATATGTCGACGACAAAAGGGGTGAAAGGAAGATGAATCTCTTGTAATTTCTTTTAATCTGAAATACATGAATATAGACTATAGTGTTTCAATTTAGGGTGTTTGATTTTCATATTGAAGAATATAATTTATTATTTTTTAGGTCTTTGGTTGTATCATATGTTTATTTTTTCTCCTGGTGTACTAGCATTTGTGAAATTCAATGATAATAGAAGAAACAATGTGTTTTTGAATTGTTCTTCGAGTCTTTGATTTATCAATTTGATTAAATATGATCACTGTAGTGTGTGTTGTATTTCAGTAAATTTAATTGATTTCATGGACATGCATGGAAAATAGAGATGGCGATGAACAAATTTTTCGAGTTATTTATATTAGGGTTAAATATATTTTTGGTCCTTCTAAATATCTCATATTTAGGTTTTAGTCCTTCTAAAAATTTCCTTCAAAGAATGGTCATTCTAAAATTTATAATTTTAACTTTTGGTTCCTCTTGCAACTTAGCGACGGTATTTACAATATAGTGACGGTTTTAGCGATGATTTTTAATTAGCGACTGAATTAGTGATAGTTTTAGCGACGATTTCTGCAAGAGGGACCAAAAGTTAAAATTAAAATTTTTAGAAGGACCAATCTGTAAAGGAAATTTTTGGAGGGACTAAAAGTTGAATATGAGGACCAAAAACATATTTAACCATTTATATTATTAACATTAATGAATTCATTATTAATATTAATGAAATATATTTTTGAGTTATTAATACTATTAACATTAATATTCATTATTAATATTAATAACATCAATGATGTATTTTTTGAATTATGAAATGAGATAAAACATTGATGTATTTTTAATTGTATTTTTGAATTATTATTAATATCAATGAAGTTTTTCTTAAATAATTAATAATATTAAAAATAATGGTGTATTTTTTGAATAATTAAGTAATATGACATGGAAATAAAAATGGTCAATATGGGTTTGCCAAGTCATTAATACATATGTCATGTCATAAAAAATTATACTCAAATTGGAAAGGTGACTAAAATCTGAAATAAAACTTAAAAAAAGACTGAAATCCCGAATTTTAAAATGTGGGAATGAAAATTAACAAAAAAAAATTAAAAGATCAAAATTGTAATTAAAACTTTAAAAAATTATATTAATATTTATTTATATTGTTATATTTTAAAAAACATATTGAGTATTGTTGCTTCCTTAATTTTTTTTATTACATTCAAATAAATATTACACATTAATTTAGTCAAATTTATATTTAATTATTTTATGTTTTATTTCAATTTTTTTCCTTTTTTTATATTAAATTATATTTAAAAACATGTTATAATTTTTCTAAAAATAATATAATACTCCTAATTAAAAATATATTATATTTATCATAAATATTATAAAATTTTTAACTTTTTTTTATAAAAAATAATAAAAAATGAAATCGACGTCCGTATAAAACCGAATAACCCACTTTATCGGCTCTTCTTTAATTAATGAAATCAGTTACATTTATTCGAATAAACAAATATGAATCACACAGAAATAAATAAATAAATAATAATACAAAAGTATAGTAATATTTAAACTGACACAGGAGTAACGATACTAAAATCCCGCCCAGAGGAGAATTTGAAATTCAAATAGACCGTTTAACTTTCGGCACGGATAAGAATGACTACACACGTGTCAAAAGTTGAAAAATAATAAACTTAAATTCAAATTAATCCATTTTATTCGGAGAAAAAGACTAGAGTATTCAATGATATAAAAGCGCCATTTTATATTTTTGAAAAAAATTACCATATGGCTCTTCTTCATCCCAATCCAACGCTTCTCCCTCTCCCCTCTTCGATCCCGAACCTAAATCAAAACCAAAACCCTAACCAGTCGTAACAAACCTCACTACAAATACAAACCACAACCGTTCATTTCAAACCCTCTTGAAATTCCCCAATCCCGGGTCCATTCCTCCACCCTCCTCTCTCTCTCGCCGCAAACAACCATGCCCGAAGCACGTGACCGCCGCCTCACGCCGCTCGACGTGGCTGACATTTTCACTCCCCTTGGATCCTCCATCTTCCAAGACTCCAACCCGCTCACTCTCCCAGCTGCTCCATCATTCACCGGCAGACCAGATCTGTTCGTTGCTCAACGAACTCCCGTCGCCCGTGGAGTTTCACGTGCGCGTCCTCACCACGCTCCGGGCATCCAAAACACGCCACCAGTCGCCAATCACCGTGGTAGAACTCGTGGTAGTTCGTCGCGTAGTGTTCTTCCTTCTTGGTATCCGAGAACTCCGCTTCGCGATATCACTGCCGTTGTTCGAGTAAACCTCTCTCTTTCTCTCTTCAATTCTTCTTTCTTTCTCTCTCTACAAAATTGAAAAAACGGTTTCATCTTTAATCTAGAACGTTCTTTTATTTTTGTTTATTATTTATTTGAATTTGATTTAATTTTACTTTTATGATACTCTGCTGCTTAGTGTGTTTGTTAATCAGTGCTGAATATTCTGTTGTTTAGTTTAATTTGAAAACTGATTTAATTAATTTTATTTGTTTAGGCGATTGAGAGAAGGAGGGGTAGAATCGGAAATGAGGAATTTCAGCAAACTGGGACGACACCGTTTTCTGCGACTCCGTTGATGGTTTTCTCTGATCCTTCTTCGTTTTCCGCTTCTGGTTCACGTGCCTCCAAGAATTCTCCAACCTCGTGTGCGAAACTAAGAACACCTCACGGTAGCAAAGTTTCGAAGATTCTCATCGATGTTATGAAACTTCCTCATGAAGATGGAGAATCGGAGTTTCTTACTCCTGAGAAGAAGCTTCTGAAATCTATCGATAAAGTTGAGATGGAAGTGAAACAAGAATTGATGAAACTGAAAAGAACACCGAGTGCTAAGAAAGCCGAAAGAGAGAAAAGAGTTCGCACATTGATGTCCATGAGGTGAATTGAATTGAATTGAATTGAATTGCAGAAAATAGTTTTGATCTGAAATTAGAGGCAGTGTTCGAAGAGGAAAATTTATGCGAAATCATCTTCTGATGATATATCGGTTTTCGATCAATTGTTTCTGCAGAGGATTTGGTATAATTCCCAGTTTGCTTGATATCTTCGGCTTGAAGATTATAGGTAGATACATTTTGTTTTTCTCTTTACATCATTCTTTGATGTTTTTCCTGCATTGTAGGTTCTGTTTCAATTCTTTGTACATATTTCAATTCTTCTTACAATTTGAACAATGTATGAGAAGAATCTTGCATCGGATTTGTACACCGGTTGTTACATCAATAGAATTTACACTTTTGGGAAATTGCGATGATGCTTTCTTTGATATGTTATGGTTCTTTATTGTTCAACTGCTTTTATTGCTTGCAACTGAAAATGAGGTTATGATAGGATTGTTGATGGTTTTTAGTGACCAAGTTTTAATGTCAATTTTTTATTAACAGGAGGGAGTACTCTCTGAATTCTTAGTATAAAATAAATATATATTTTTTGATTTATTAAAAAATCAATGTATTTGAATTATATACAGATACATTGAATATTTAAAAAAATTTAAAAAGTAAATATTTATTTATAATAGAAATAAGAGGGAATAATATTGTTTGTTTTGGAAGTTGTTAGAAATAGATATTTGATGTGAAAGGCGTCAAATTAGAGAGAAAATTGGGAAAACAGTAAAAACATATTGGTCGACATTGATATTTCGATTGAGGTAAGGAAATAATAGACAACGGTGTCTTCTGACATTGGTGTGATTGTGAGTTTGTTGTAAGTTGTGCTGTAAATATTTGGTTCTGGGTAAGCTAAAAAGGGTGAGATCATAAGGAGTGTACCTTATGTCTGAGACGAGTAAAATCATGTTGAAAATGGGAAGAGTGTTATTGGAGGTCCGAAAGAGTGTTATTTAGAGGTGTGTTTTCTTTCTCTTTTGAAGCTTGTTTGATCAATTTTCAAGTATGGTTCTTGGTGTAAAATATTTGAATTAATTTGATTTATTCGTTTTAATGTACTCCAACAATGTTTGATTTAATTTGTTGGAGTAAAAGGTATTTAAGGTGTAAAATGTTACTAGTATTCAGCTACCAAATTTAATTTATGTAAGGAGTACTATATAGATAAAAATATGGTTCATTATTCAGATTCCAACTTTCAACATGTTACTTACTGGATCTAGACATTCGTGCGATTACACTTGGAAAGCATTACACGTCATATTGTTGTTTATTTATACGGAGTATTATTTCTACTACTACTTTTAGTCTTATTTATAAATAGAATTTAATTGGTATATACTGAACAGTGTAAAATAATTTTACACTGTCAACCAATCACCCTCGTGTATCCCGCCACATCATACTATAAATTTTAAATTAATGTTATGACATGGCAGATTGATGATTTTCTATTGGATGATAGTGTAAAATTATTTTACACTGTCAGTGCATACCAATTAAACTCTTATAAATAATATACTACCTCCGTTCCTTTTTATAAGAGACAACTTACTTTTTAGGTTTATTGGATAATTAATGTATCTAGTCTAAAAACTGACCAAATATATTAATTATTTAATGAACCTAAAAAGTGAATTGTCTCTTATAAAAAAGAACAGAGGTAGTATTTTTTTTTAACTTATTAAATAATTAATATATTTGACCTATATAATATATATATATATATATATATATATATATATATATATATATATAATATATAAAGTATAATAGTTATTTTGAAAAAATGACAGAAAGAATAGACACTATATCAATGTGTCCAATTTTAATTTAATGTATCTAATTTATATAATACAACATTCCTTCTCATATTAGAAAGTTTTACTTTTAGAATATTGATGTAACAATGCGCATCAAAGAAGTCGTCTTTAGGAAATGTTCATAAACCATTCGAGTTTGTTTTAGATTTGAAAACTAACATTTTAATATTTTCACAAGTTTAACAATTTCTATTTTATTTTCCACAATTTTAACAAATTTTGTTTTATTTATGTTTATGAATATTTTTAGCATTAATATTTCTTTTCGGTATTTAAACACTTTTTGGATGTAGCAGTTAGTTATCTTTGACTCTCTAAGTTTTAAATTATAGTTCCAAATTATAAGACACTTTGAAGAATTTTTTTCTTCCTAAATTATAAGTCACTTTACAAAATTCAATACAACATTAATGATATTTTTCTCAATATACCATCTATCATTTATTATTATTTCTTCTTTCAATTTTATAAATTTATCTTTCATGTGTAATAAATTAAAGACAATATCGTAAAGATATACGTTATTCCTCTTTCCCATACTAAATTAAATACGTTTCTTAATTCGCGTGCAAAGTCCAAAATATATTATAATTTAAGACAGGGGTGGTATCATAATAAAATTAGAGAGCTTTCTCTTTTTGGTGGATTCCAGAGCTTTATCTGACAAGTTTGTCGTTTGCAAACTTGTGTTTCATTCTAGACTTAGCGCTTGGTAATATTTTGTGATTCCGACTATGCCAGGTGGCATCAAAACATGTTTTCTCATGTTTCTTTTCGTAGTTTGATTAGCCATGTGACATCTACCATTGACCAAAACAGACCTTAAGGGACTTAATGCAATTTTTACCATGACCATAACTGCTTTGACTAAACATATGGCAAATTTAATAACTCAGATGAACAATACCAACAACAATGAGAACCAGTGAAGAGACAAGAGAAGGGAATTGATTAGGGTTCTGCGGAGTAGAAACAATCATGTTGTTATTGCTGAAAATTTGAGTTTTGAAGAAGAAGAATCCAACGAAGAAGAGATAGTTTGTCATTGAAATTGACATGACCATGGTTGTCGAGTGAAGGTTAATATTCCATTATTCCACGGGACAATGATAATGAAGGAGTTTCTGAATCGACAGATCGACGTTGACAGATTCTTCGACATTATGGGCATTCTTGAGAAGAAACAAATTAAGATGGTGACGATCGGGCTAAAGAGTACTGTTGTTGTGTGGTGGGATAAACTTCTTGTTTAAAGGCAGAGGCAAAGGAATGGGCCTGTTAGAACTTGGCGAAGAATAAAACAATTGATGTTAGAGCAATTTTTACCGAAGGATTATGAACAAATTATGTATAAGATATATATTGAGTGTGTTTAGGGCAAGATAACTGTGACATAATACACATGTGAGTTCCTGCATTTTTTTGACCGCAATAAATTGGGAGAATTAGAGAGCCATAAATTGGCTCGATACAACAATGGCTTAAATGGATCTCTGCAGGAGAAGATGAGTTTACAGACTGTATGGACCGTGGCTAAAGCATCCGCTCTAGCTTTGAAGTTAAAATTGATGGAGAAATCCCTCGAAATCTCCCATTTTTTAAGTATTCACCCCAAATAATTTTGAATTAGTAAGCTACAAGGAAAAAAGTGCAGGAACCAGGGATTCCAACCCTGGGAATAAGGAAACTAGCAGCCTTAACAGTGTGCAACAGGTTAAAGCACCACTCTAGAGGTAGAATAATCCATATGCTAAACCCATTGGAGACACATGTTATCATTGTAATGGAAGAGGTCATATATCAAATGTTTGTCCAATAAGGAAAGTCGCTGCTGTTACAGAAGAAAGGGAAGAAGAAAAGGAAAGCAAAGGACCTGCAATTATGAACGATGAATATGCAGGGGTTAAGTTTGAAGAGGGAGAATCTGATGAGAGGGTTAGTTTTGTGTTGCACAAAATCTTACTAGCATCCAAAGCTGAAGGGCAACACAAGAATTTGTTTAAAACACTTATTATATCAAGAGCAATGTGTGTAATTTGACCGTGGATAGTGGCAACATAGAGAATCAGGTGCCGCAGATATTTGTATGTTATTTGAAGTTGTCTATGGAGCCTAATAAGAAGCCATACATCCTCGGTTGGGTAAGAAATGGCTCTCAAGTTCGACTAACACTAGTCTGTAGAGTTCTTATCTCCATTGGAAAGCATTATAGAGAAGAGGTACTTTGTGATGTCCTTGATATGAATGTTTGTCATATTTTACTTGGTAGGCATTGACACTTATCGAGGACGGGATAACGTGATAATGTTTACATGAGGCACAAAAAAAATTGCTATGGCTCATATTCTATACATTGATTAGAATCCAGGAGGAAAGAAGTATAGTTTCTTGGTGATGACGCAGAGTGAAAAGGAGTTTGATGAAACTGTTAAAGAAAATGAATTTTTCTGTTCAATGGTTATTAAAGGGCTGATGAGTGTTGTAAAGGAGGAAACAACAATTCCAGAAGAAATTCTAGGTATCCTAGAGGATTTCATAGAGTTGATGGCAGATAGACTACCAAATGATTTACCTCTTATGCGAGATAATCGCAGGAAAGTTAAAGTTTTCAATGTGAGAGACGATGTGATGATGTTTTTGCGTAAGGAAAGGTTTCTAGTTGGTACTTACAACAAGCTGCAGCCATGTAGACATGGGCCGTTCAAAGTGACCCGGAAGATCAATAATAATGCTTATGTGGTAGCACTCCCATATTCCACGAGCCTAATGTCGTTGGCTGATAACTCGTAAATGTATCACATTTCTGACTCATTTCACATGCTATTTTGTGTCATTTATTATTCCTTTTTGTGGGTTTTTGTTGGTAATTTGTGTCTGTTTCAGGTATTTTACTTGTAGGGGTCTCCGTGCGAGAAAACTGTGCAAAACAGAGAAAACAGAAGCAAAATACGCTTTCTACACTATCATGACGGACCCACTGTCAGCATGACGATCATCATGACATGTCAAGGGCAAGCCCGTCACAGCTAGAGGACAAAAAGAGAAGAAAATGTGGATCAATTGGATGACGGGTAGGTTGTCATTTAGATGATGCCCGTCATCCTTTCCCACCTCATGACAGACAGGTCGTCACTACCATGAAGCCCGTCATGGTGTTAATGCCTTGTTTTTTTCCACATTTTCAGACTCATCAAAAGGAGTTTTCCAACATTATTTCCACTTTCTTCTACGCGATCTAAGACACCCCAACACGAAATTGTTCACAATAAATAAGACCTTTGAGTTGACAATTGATGATCCAAGTTTTTAAAATTTATTTTTAGGCAGAAAATTACTTCTGTAAAAGTAGTATCTTTCTCATACTGAGGAATTACTGTAAGTTAGAGTTAGATTCTGAAGATTTCCAATACGTATTTGGATCGTTCGTAATTTAATCTTGCCGACATAGTCTTTCCGAAACTTTTATTCAACATTTCTATGTACCAGTTTGGAGCATTCTCAATATATTGTTATTAAGTATTCTGTCATATTAAGTTTCATTCCTTTACTGCTTTTACTACTTTTTATATGTTACATTGCAAGTGCCTATTTATTATTATTATTATTATTGTTATTATTATCATATTAAGTATGTCTTGTATGGATTTTAATTACAATAACAATAACATATTTAACATGCCCGACTAATTCTGTCAAGCCTGAAAAGTCAGGACCGTCATACCGACGCTGCTCGAATAGGCCGCAAAAGTTATAATTGAATGAGAACTATTAAATGGTCTGAATTATCTTTTATTTTAACTTAAATGTTTACTACAAACCCATAAACTTACAAATACCAGTTTCGATTTGAAAGAACAGAACCTATATCTGACTTGGGAAAAATTCAGTTTTCAATTAATAACACTGTGAAAACATTTTTGTATGATTAGGGAAAATTAAGTTTTCAAAAAGGTGATTTTAAGAGCATAATCTGACACACGAAAGTGGGTGTTAATGCGCTTAAAATTCTGTATTGGATGCGCGAAAGCCGATAATACCTTTAAATTAGTTTTTCTACCTTAAGCAACTTTTCAAGTAGTTAAAAGCAATTAATTTCTAAAAAGAATTTTGCACTTTAACACGCTGGACACGTAAAAACGGGTAGTATAGATTATAGGCTAAAATTTGGTTCCAGTTACGCGAAAGCGAACCGTTCCTTATAATTTAGTTCTTTTTCTATAAGAAAATATTGTCCCAATTTAATTATAATTAACGACTTCACGAGCGCTAACGGTTGACGAGAGGCACATTTCAGTCTCCCGTTTCATAATTAATTTTAAACAACTAATTTATTTTCTTTTGCAAACCAAAACAATCATTCATAGCCTTAGATTTACATAATAGAAATAAACAACGATAGGTTAACATTGGTCTCTGTGGGTTCAACATTTTTTTATATTATAAACGATATACAACAAATAACTTGCTGTACAATAAAACACTTAATAAGATCTCTTCTAGGTGAGGCTTTCATGCCAACTACACAAGGCATACATCTCGCGGCCAACACTACATAACCATCGAATCTCAGGTTCTAGACACGGTTCCCAGATTCATGGATTCATTTTGAAAATATTGTCATTAATAACAATTTACTTATTACACAACAATACCTCCATGGGAATCTATTTTGAGTTAAGTTTTCGTGCCAACCTAACGAGGCATGCATCTCGCGGTCAATACTATGCAACCATCAACTCCTAATAGGTCATGAGTTTAATGTTCTAAAAAGTTTCTTAGAGTCACAGACCGAACATGAAAACATTACAGCATACAACAAATTACTTGCTGGACAACAATACCCTCAAGAGGATCTACTCTAAGTGAGATTTTCCTGCTAACCCCATGAGACATTCATCTCGTAGGCCAACACTACACAACCATCATCTTATCTTATGTTTTTCCTCAATACTCGGGTGTAAAACTTTTCTCACAATGTGTTCATCAACCAGAATATCCATACCAACAACACATGAGAGCCATATAATATATATATGATAACAACAAATATAACACATATGAGACAAACAAAAGCGTATGATAGAGGAAATCCAAACAAATAAAGTAAACACTTAGCACAAATAAAACTAGAATAGGTTTGGCTCACTAGAGGAGGATTCCCTAGGAGAGTCGCCTGCTGTCGTGACGGGAAAAATACCCGGGCACAACAAACGCTTGAAATACAACAGAGTCGCCACCGAAGTTTATATCTTCCAAAAAGGAAAGGAAAATGTCGATAAAGCCTAAAAGAAAAAGAAAATGGTCGTCGAAATCAAATTCGGGTCCGCGAGTCGGTTATGTGAGGGGAAGGTATTAACACCCCTCACATTCGTTGTACTCAACAAGAACCATCTAGTTAGTTTTGTTTAGGTGTTAGCTTAAAAATGCTTGCATTCTTTCCTATTCATTAATTTGCTTTAAAATGGATTTTTTTTATCAGGGTGCTTAACAAGATTGTGAGTCTTGCTCCTACGTATTCTCTGGTGCGATGAGGAATTCAAAGCTAGGTAGTTCTGGGAAAGAAAAAGATATTTTTAGATTTTTGTTAAGTGCTTGACGAGACTTCGAATCTCGCTCCTACATATCCTCTAGTATGATGAGGAATTCAAAGCTACGTAGTTCTGGGTAAAACATGTTTGTGTGTTGGTCGATTTTAGCAAGCAATGTTAGAGTCGCGTTCGAGTTATACAACATTTCTTGCTACTTACACATGGGAAAAGTGAATGTTTTATTTGAGCATTGCGTTAGAATATATATAACCTGATAGGGAAATCCATCAAATTCATGTTTTAATCGCATTCGAGCGGAAACATTACTTGCTTCTCACGCATATGGGGAATGAAACATTAGTTCATACTTCACATTAGAACGGATAAAGCATCGTTCATTTATGAAAGGTTTTTAGTCGTGCTGAGGCGGAAAAAATGAGTTTTGATTGGTTGGATTTTTTTGGTGGAAGACAATTACTCGAACGGGCAAGCTAATTACGACTTGTACCAAACTATTCAAGACTAGGATTGGATATTAGGTCTAACCAGCCCTTTTTAATCCAAGTTTGATTGCGAAAGGTTTTGAAACACGTTTGATGATTTTTAAGCGGAAGACAAATACTCGAGTGGGTAAGCTAATTACGACTTGTATCCAAGTATTTGATACTAGAATTGGATATTACGTCTAACTAGCCCCTTTTAATCCAAGTTTGAGTGCGAAAGGTTTGAAACGCGTTGGATGAATTTTAAGCGAAATAAAAATACTCGAGTGGGCAAGCTAATTACGTCTTATACCCAAGTATTTGAGACTAGGATTGGATATTACATCCAGCTAGTCCTTTTTAATCCATTTTATGAAAATGTTTAAAGTTAGTTAAGTTAAATGGCTTTAGTTTGATTTTGAAAAAGAATTTGATTTTGATCAAACATTTTGTTTCGCATTTTGAAATTGATTTGATTATGAAATGGTTTTGAAAATTAACTTGATGTCGATCAAGCGTTTTGATTCTAGAAAAATTGATTTTAAATTAATTTAATTTAATTTAATTAATTAATGTAATTAAATAAAATAAAATAAATAAAATAAATAATGTAGTAATGATAGGGTGAATTGTGTAATTGATTAAATGCTTTTATATTTATATTATGCATTTCTTTTGTTGATTGAGAATCTCACCCCTTTTGTTTGAATGTTGCCTCTACGTGGGTAACATGCAGATAATAAAGAGTAGTGCAGAGTTGCGGTTAGGAAGACGGAGTCCTTCACTTTATGTTTTGAGTTAGCGTCTCCTCTGATATGTAACACTGGGGATTATGGAACGCTATGTCTTATTTTCTGTACCGTATGATGTTTGCTTTAATTGATGATGAACGCGTGTTTTAAACATTTTATGTTTTAATTGTAGAATTCAGTGAAGTTTCCGCTGCTTATTGAGAAGGATTTTAATATTAATATCTATGTGTTACATGTTAATTATCTGAGCAGGTGCATGTTGGTAGTAACATCCTGATTGCTACATTTTAAATTAGAATTTTACTCTGATAATTGTTTTATTTGACGTGGGGAATTTAGGTTGTTACACCCAAGACGATAATGTCATATTCACTCTTCTCGGCTTACCATTGTAGCAAGACAACTATGCTCAATACCTTCGCCTCAACCTCGAAGGTTCTATTAACAACCATAGGAGCTTTAAGGACCAAAACCACGTTTGTATCCATAACGCGCAACCCCTTGTTTTCCATGTGAATCTTGTAACCCTTCTCAAGCAATTCGCCAATACTTAGAAGGTTACATCTGATTCCTATAATGTACAATTCATTTTTGATCAAGGAATGTCCACCATCCCTTCTCATGATCAAAACATCATCAATTTCATCTGCTGCTAGAGTGGTGTCATTCGCGAACTTCACTTTGCTCTTTATGGCACGATTGATTTTAACAACCCGATCCTTCCTCCCCGTCATATGAGTAGAGCATCCCAAATCCAAATACCATTCCTCACTGCACTTGACTCCTTCTCTCACTGTCACCATGATATTTTCTTTTGCATGTAACTGGTAAACGCTATCATGTAACCAGTTACAACCTGTTTTTGCAACATTCCTAGAATTGTTGTTGCTACTGTCCCGCAGCTTGCTGTTGCTGCATTCGTCTTCTGTGATCATGTTCAAGAGTGTATTCTCTTCATCAAACTCTTTTATTGCAACATTGACTTCATCTCATTAAGGTTCCTTCTTGTTCTCATTGCACTATTTTGTAAAATGACCGAACGTTTTACACCTAAAGCACTGCTCCTTGCTTTTGCCAAACCTCTTCTTTTCATCTCTAAAGTTACCTTGACCACCATTTTTGTTGAAGCTTCCCCCACCCCTTTGACAAGTCGAATTCTTGACACTTTGGGACTCTCTTCCACCAAAATTCTAAAAATTCACTTTACTCTTCATGGGTCATTTTCCTTTTGATCTCTTGTCCTTCTCATTGAAGTGAGCTTACAAAGTGATCTCCGCCTTTGCCTTATCATTATTTCTCTCCTTCATCATTTGCTCATGAGCCTCAAGAGAGCTTTGTATCTCCTCTTTGCTCATCGTCGCAAGATCCTTCGATTCCTTAATAAGTACAATCACATTGTCAAATCTTAGTGTTAAAGAACACAAGATTTTTGGGATAGCATATTTCTGTGTGTCTGTTTCTCCATATGACTTCACTTGATTCACCAACCGAGTGATTCTCGTTGTGAAATCGTTGATTGTCTCCTTTTCTTCCATTTGAATCAATTTAAATTGACGCTTATGAGTTTGTAATCTCACCACCTTCGCCTTATTAGCCCCTCCGTACACTTTCTCTAAGATCTCCCACACTTGTTTTGACGATCGCAATCACCAACTTTCTCAAAGTTGTCACCATCTACACATTAATGGATAAAAAACGATGCCTTGAAATCCTTCTTCTTCTCTTCCTTACCCGTTGCTTGTTGTGCAGCTGTTGCACCTTCAACACGGGGATTCACTCTATTCTTAATCACTTCAAGAACATCTTAGTATCCAAACAACACTTTCATTTGCTTGCACCATTTTTTTGTAATTCTTTGTATCAAGGATGGGTAGGTTTGCAAAGATTCTTTCATTGAAGACAAAATTCATGTTGCACACTAAGTGTTTGTGGATCAGAACCAGGCTCTTGATGCCAAATGTTGGAACTTGGAACCACAAGATTGGTGAATGATGGAGAAAATTGGAGTGTGGAGAGGGAAAGAGGAAATTGAGAGAGAGATAAAAATTAAGGGTGAGAATATTTTTATTCACATTAAGCGTCTGATTGTACCTGGATCAGACAGTGATAGTGGCCAACGGCGTCTGGAACGGCAGCTCCGGTGATGGTGAGAGACGGCGGGGAGGGGGGGGGGTGTACCTGCAGGGTACTCCGACGCTCAAGTGAGAGAGTGCACAGAATATCAGCAAATACAACAAGTGAGAATGGTAGGAAAAAAATGTCTAACCTGACCCTCTCAAATGAGAGGGTATTTATAGAGAGCCCCCAGCGCGAGGCCAACGGTTACCTGCAATGGGCTGGATCAACTAGGACCACTCCAAGTAACTGCTAGGGCTTACGTGTAGTAGTGAAGACCAGCACGTGGTCTTCGCCCAAGAGTAGCTGCTCCTAGATTTTCGGATGTAGGGCAGACCAAATCTTTCGGAAGTGGGAGGTTACTTGGAACGTGTCCACGCGGGGTGGACCGTTGGCTGCTCCTCGCGGGGGAGGAGCCCCGTGTGGTCGAGGAGATGCACAACCCGTTGGAAGGGTAGGGCCTCGCGGGGAGAAGCTATCCTGTCGAGGAGGCCTATCTCAGTGGGTTGCGATGCCCTCTTCTCCTTTTGCCAAGGTGCCCGACGGTGACTAAGTGGTCGACGCTCCCCTAGTGCCCGTCGAATCTGTGGTGCGCGCATGGCTGTCACGTGACCCCAGAAGGACCTTATTGGGCCTCTCCAGGCAGCATGGGTTGGGCCTGCTCGACAGTTGGGAAGCCTCGGCCCAATCTAGAACAGGAGCCCCCCAAGTCGTTGCTCTGAGGTGTCAGAGTAATGACTTAAGGCTTACTGACACGTCGGGGACACACCAGGAGAGGGAACGAGGAGGTCCTTCTCGTGGTCGACGTCCATACGGTCGCACATAAGTCGGGCACCGGACAGTTGCATTCGGTCGTCATGCCGGGGAGATGAGGGGCCTCAGATTCAAAGCGTTGGGGAAAACTGGAACGACACGCGTGGGAAGATGCGCGGCTGCATGCGTACCACGTGTCGCCTGCCATTATTACCTAGGGGGCTAGGGCGGCTGGCTAGGGTAGCGCACTTGAGTGCCCTACGTCCCTCGAGTTCTGTGAGAACCGCTTATAAAATCCCCCCCTCGCTCATTTCCCACTTTTCCGTTTCTCTCTCAACAATCTCGCTCCTTCTCTCTCTACCTTCCACCGTAGCCGTTCGTCGCCATCAACCGCCGTCAGCAGCCGGAACCTCCGCGCCGAAACCCTAAACCACCGCTTATAAGGTACTTGCTCTAAAACTAACCTTTCTCTTGTATTTCCCTTTAATTTCAACTAGTGTATAACATTTCCTTGGTGAACTGATGATGTTCCCACGAGAAATGAGAGGATTCCTGGCGAATACGGCGGGAATCTTTAGTTGTTGAGAGAGGGGGTGCTAAGAATTTCACCCGCTATTGTGAATATTTCGGGGACTAGGGATGAACATGTCGGGGACCCGTTAAATGTCTCGGGGTCCTCAATAATTACTCTTTTCATTAGCGTCACGGGAACACGGGGGCAGAATCTTTCGGGGAGGCGATAAGTTCCCTGGTGAACATGTCGATCCTCGGCCGGTTATGTCGGGGAACCGAGAGAGCCTTGCCCCTTCCTCGCCCGTTCGCTTGAACAGCGGTGGAGGGGTGAATTTGATATGACCCATCGAATTCACCGTTTCCTTCTGCTTTTCAGGTAAATGGACGATTTGGCTGCGAAAGTGGCCGTGGGATCATTCGAAGAAGACGACGACCAACCCGAATCTCCCATGGGTCACATGGCTTTTGCGCAGGAGCGCCCGCTCAAGGAGTGGGTGTGTGAGGAAGCACTGGAGATATCGTCTATCTTCGTCTACAAAGACGTGGACGACGCGTTCTGCACCGTGGAGCACCGACTCATCGGGTCTGACAAATCCTGGAAGGTTTTCCGCCCAGAGGAGCACCATCGGATATGTTCGCCTTACCGGGGAATACACATCCCCTTACATGAATTTATGTTCGACAAGGCGGGGTGGAGGCTGCTCTTCACGGACTTACAAGAGGGAATCTTCGCTTGGTTGAAGCTGGCCCCCTCGCAAATTCATCCGAACTCCCTGGCCTTCATCCGGGCCTTCGAGCTCGTCTGTAAGTATTTAAAAATCGTTTCGACAGTGTCCCTCTTTTTCCGGATATTCCATCTTCAGAGGTCGTCAGCTGGTGGACAACATGGATGGGTGTCCTTCAAGCAGAGCAAAGCTTTGTTCCATACATATTTAGATTCCATCAGGGACTTCAAGTTCCGCTACTATTTCGTGAAGCCGGTCACCCTCGGGGCCGTATACTAGTTGTACCGGAAATTCACTCGCGACGTCGATGGTCGCTCCGAGGAGGTCCTGGAGCCGAAGTTCCCTCTGTACTAGACGGAGGAACACTTCAAGAAGGGAGTCGACAAATACAAGGTGAAGCATAATCAGTTGGACGTCTATGAGCGGGAAGCTTACGATAAAATCGTCGCTTTCGTTGAAAGCTTTAATGAAGCTCAGCACGAAACGCTGGACGGCCAGCCTATAACGGGAGCAGACGGGCAGGTGAAGAAACAACGTCGTCTGATCAATACCCGCATTCTGCTCGAGACCTTCTCCGACGAAGAAGCAATCGAGTTGTTAGGTGGTGAAAACGCCCACAATCTAAGCCTTCCTCGCATTTGTATTCCTTGCCTTACTAACGTTTTCTTTCTTTTTGCAGGAAAAGTGGCCGGAGCCGAGGAGAGACTCAAGAAATTGAAGGCAAAGAGGGCTCGGGAAGAGCAGGCCTGGGGAGAGACATCTCGTTCAAAGGGCCAAGATGTTGCTCATTCTGGGGCCATGCCTGAGAGTGTTTCCTCGGTTGCTATGCCCGAAGGCTTCAGTCAGTCTCAGCCTGCTGCCACCATGTCGGGGATTTCAGAGAGGCGGACACCTCCTGTTGGGAGCCAGTCTCCGGGTACTCAAAGGACGCCGAAACGACAACTGGTTTCGAGCGTGGAGGTCGTCGACCTAGGCCACGAAGACAGTCCCCCACCTCCTTCAAGCTTTGAACGTCCACCATGCCATCAAAAGCCTCGCTTCTTCTCCGAAGTCATCTATCCTCGTGTCCCTCCCTCTGAAGTCCAAGCTGTGCTGGGGACAACCGCGGAAGCGAGGAGGAAGACGATCTTTGAGGACCTATCTGCGGTCATGCGGCTTTGCTCGACTGCCATTGTCCTGAACGATGAGACTCGCCCCGCTGCTGAGCTTTCTCGACTGCAAGACAAGCTCGAGAAATTGGATGCTGAGATGCTCGACATGCGCAAGGAGTTGAAGGAATGCAGGGACCTGAACAAATAACAAAGCGAGCAGCAGCAGCGGGCTGAGACCAAGCTAAAGGAAGTCGAGGAAACGGAGAGAGGCCACCTTGCCCGAATCGCCAAGCTGGAGGCGGAGGAGAAGCGGCTCAAGGAGAGGATCACCAAGTTAGAGGATGCTACGCGGCCGGCCGAAGGCAAAACCGAGGAGGATAGGCTCCTAACCACTCGAGCAGTGCTGGTGGCTCAACTCAGGAAACTCGAGCAGGATCTCCGGTTAGCCGAGGATGATGCTCTTGAAACTGCGGGCATAGGGTTCTGGAATGCGGTGGCGCAACTTCGAGTCCTAAACCCCGACCTGGTGACCGATGGGGCAGATGCTGACTTCGAGGTAGTCGACGGCCGGATAGTGCCGCCCGGGCAAGGAGGAAACGCCAACGAGGGAGGTGGGCCAGACGCCACTGAGACTGCCGCAGAGTAGGGATATAGTTTGCTTGGCCTGCGTGCCATTTTGTTTTTGCCCGGCTTGTGGGCTTATTTGATGTACTATTAGCACAATGGTTATTTTTGCCCGGCTTGTGGGCTTGTATCTGTAACATTTTGTACTAAGGGTTTTGCTCGATTTTCATACTTCGTTATGTCTCTTTATTAATTTTGCTTGTGTGTGATATTTTATACGTTACTTATTTTTGCCTAAGTAGTTGAGGTAGCTGGCGCCTTGGGGGTTTGCTCGACTTTGACGATCCTCGACTGCGGAGAGAGCTAGTCGATTGGTCGGGGTTGCTCCCTGACCTTCAACGGGGCCAAGACGTCGGTAGAGGTCTTAGCTCCGTGGTGCAAACTTCCCATCGCGAGCTGGGTGTTCGGCCTATTTGGTACGTTGACGACGGAGCTCGATCGAGGCCTCATCGTCGGGCCAAAAAGTCTCACGCACACACTTCGTGGTTTCTGGCCGTCGTGTGTTATATGGAGATGTCGCACATGTACCGTTGCACGCCCCTGTGGTCGTGACGTTGTACAATCACGGACAGTGTCTAACTGTAGTATTGCTTGAGCTTCTCAGCATTCCATGGTCGAGCAAGTTGTTCACCGTGGAGGTTCTCGAGGTAATAGGTACCCGTTCCCGTCTTTGCGGTGACGCGGTACTGGCCCTCCCAGTTTGCGGCCAGCTTTCCTTCACGTGAATCTTTTTTATTCCTTCGTAAGACAAGACTGCCTACTTGGAAGTCTCGTTTGATAACTTTGTCGTTATAACGCAAAGTTATTTTCTGTTTTAAAGAGGCTTCTCGGAGGAAAGCGTCGGTCCTTATCTCTTCGACAAGGTCGAGTTCCTCTCGCAGGGCTTCGTTGTTCGTTTCGTCGTCGAGGGGAGCCTCTGTCCTCCTCGAAGATTCCCTGATCTCCACGGGGATAACCGCTTCGGTCCCGTACGTTAGGCGAAACGGGGTCTCCCCGGTCGTGGAGTGTGGGGTTGTCCGATACGCCCAGAGGACGCTGTGCAACTCCTCGACCCACCGTTGTTTGGCCTCGCCGAGTCGTCGCTTCAGTCCCCAGAGTATCACTCTGTTCGCTGCTTCGGCCTGCCCGTTAGTTTGAGGGTGTTCGACCGACGTGAAGTGCTGTTTTGTGCCCAGTTTGGCGACGAAGTCTTGGAAGTTCCTGTCGGTGAACTGTGTCCCGTTGTCCGTGACAATGGCTTGGGGCACCCCGAATCGGGCGAGGATGTTTCTTTTGTAGAAACAGAGTATGTTGAAAGCAGTGATCTTGGCCAGCGCCTCGCCCTCAATCCACTTCGTGAAGTAATCCACCCCGACGATGAGGTACTTGTTTTGGTACGACCCTATGACGAAAGGTCCGAGGATATCCATTCCCCAACATGCAAATGGCCACGGGGACGACAATGACTTAAGCTCGTTTGGAGGAGCGAGGTGCATGTCCCCGTGTCTTTGGCAGCGGTCGCATTTCTTGACGTGCTCCTTTGAATCATGTTGCATTGTGGGCCAATAATACCCTGCTCGGAGTGCTTTTCGGGCTAGGGACCTTCCTCCGAGGTGCTGGGCGCTTATCCCTTCGTGGATTTCTTGGAGGATCCCCAAAACTTTGCCTTCTTCGAGACACCGGAGTAAGGGAATGGAGAACCCTCGTCGATATAGCTTTCCTTCGACAACGGTGTACGCACATGCCCGCCTCTTGACTATCCCCGATCCTTTAGAATCGTCGGGCAGTTTGCCCATCGTCAAGTATTCGTAAACGGGGGTCATCCAACAGTTTGCGTCCCCAATTGCGTTGACCTCTGTGGTCAGTGTGGTTTTGTTTATGCTCGGTTGGGTCAGTATCTCCTGGATAACTGATTTGTTCCCTCCTTTTTTCTTAGTGCTCGCAAGCTTGGAAAGCACGTCTGCCCGAGTGTTGTGCTCGCGCGGGATGTGAGCTACTTCTGCGGAGACAAATTTCTTCAACTTTTCTTGCACCAAGGTGAGGTACTCGATGAGACTGTCATTTTTGGCCTGGAATTCTCCCCGAACCTGCGATGCCACGAGCTGGGAGTCTGTAAAGATTTTGACTTCTTTTGCGCCGAGGTCTTCCGCAAGTCGAAGTCCCGCGAGGAAGGCCTCGTATTCGGCTTGGTTGTTCGATGTCTTGAAAGACAGTTCGAGGGAGACCTCTATCAGGATGCCCTGCTCGTTTTCCAGGATAATGCCCGCTCCGCTTCCCTTCGCACTGGAGGCCCCGTCGACATAAATCGTCCATTTCTGGGAGCCACTGGTCGAGGACTCAGGGACGGTCATTTCCGCTACGAAGTCGGCCAGTACTTGGGCTTTCAGGGCTTTTCTTCCTTCGTATCGAAGGTCGAACTCGGATAGCTCGAGAGACCACCAGAGCATTCTCCCCGCCATATCTGGCCGACTGAGGAGCTGTCTGATGGGCTGCTCTGTCCTTACCACGATTGTGTGGGCCAGGAAGTAATGACGTAATCTTCTGGCTGCAGATACGAGGGCCAAGGCGACCTTTTCAATCTGTTGGTATCTGAGCTCGGGGCCCTGCAGAGCTCTGCTCGTGAAATAAATCAGTTTCTGTCCGTCGGGGGTCTCCCGTATAAGGACAGCGCTCACCGCTTCGCCGGTGACGGCTAGGTATAAGAAAAGTGTTTCCCCGGTATCTGGTCGGGACAAGACCGGGGGTTGTGACAAGACTTGTTTTAGATGGAGGAGGGCTTGTTCGCATTCTTCACTCCATTCAAAAGTCGCCTTCTGCCGGAGAAGCTTAAAAAAGGGGAGAGCGTACTGAGCGGATTTGGCCACGAAACGGGAAAGAGCAGTCAGCATTCCGTTGAGTAACTGGATAAACTTCTTCGAGTTCGGGGTAGGGATTTCGGAGAATGCCCTACATTTGTTGGGGTTCGCTTCGATGCCCCTCTCTGTGAGGTAGAAGCTGAGGAACTTCCCCGCGCGAACACCGAAGGTGCACTTGTCGGGGTTGAACCTCATGCGACATTTCCTCGCCGTGTCGAACACTCTCTGGAGATGAGCGGCAAGGTTGACTTCTTCTGCAGATTTGACGATCATGTCGTCCATGTAGACCTCGAGTACGTCGCCGATGTCTGCCCGGAAGACCTTGTTCATCATCCGTTGGTAGGTGGCGCCAACATTTTTCAAGCCGAAGGGCATTACGTTATAGTAGTAGTTGCCCGACTCGGTCATGAAAGCGGTGTGCTCCTTGTCGGCCTCGTCCATGGGGATTTGGTTGTACCCCGAATAGGCATCCATAAAGGATAGTAATTTAAATCCTGCAGAATTATCGACTAGTTGGTCGATGTTAGGTAAGGGATAAGAGTCTTTCGGGCATGCCCGGTTAAGATCCGTGTAGTCAACGCACATCCTCCATTTTCCATTATTTTTCTTAACGAGTACAACATTTGAAAGCCAAGTTGTGTACTTGGCCTCAGAAATAAAGTTTGCCTCTAGGAGGTCTTTTACAGCTTTTTCAGCAGCCTCCATTTTTTCCGGAGACTACCTACGCCTACGTTGAGCTACAGCCCTAGCGGCCGGATCTATAGTCAGCTGATGACAAGCTACTTCAGGGTCCAGTCCGGGCATCTCTGCAGCACTCCAGGCAAACAAATCTGCATTTTCTCGGAGACATGCCTTCAGTTGCCTCTTCGTCAGGTCGGGGAGTCCAGAGCCAATCTTCACGCTTCGGTCTGGCCTGTCGCCGAGAGGAACCAGCTCGAAATCTCCATCTGGGACGGGGCGCATTGGGTGGAGAGGCTGCCCGTTGACTTCAAGTGGGAGGTCCTCGCCTTCCTGTTCCCCGGTAAATCTGCTGTCAAGGTCGATCGCGCTGACCGGCAAGAGCGGAGCCTGCACGACGTCTGGAGGTGTATCAGTCTGAGTCTTAGATTTGGTGCCGCCGACGACACTCAGACCCCTGATTGCTGCGTCGAAACATCTTCTGGCCGCGTTGATGTCCCCGTGGAGAATGACCACACGTCTGCGCTTCGTGTATTATTTCATCTTCAGGTGGACCGTTGATGGTACGGCCGTCAGTTTTGCCAACGTGGTCCTCCCCATTATACAATTGTAGAGGGACAGGCAGTCCACCACCAAGAAACGTGTCTTCACCTGTCAGGCAGTTTCCTCAATCCCGAAGGTGACCATCAACTCAACGAAGCCCCATGGTCTGGTGGTCGCGCCGTTGAAGCCTTGTAAGTCCGACCCTATGTATGGGGACAAGTGTTGCTTGGTCAGCTGGAGGGTCTCAAAGAGGTGGACGTACATGATGTCCACCGAGCTCCCCTGGTCGACCAAAATTCTATGGACATCAAAGTTGGCCATCTGTGCCCGGATCAAGAAGGGGATGTTGGCGTTCGGTGCCCCACCGGGAAGTTCCTCGAGGTAGAAGGTAATCGGATTTGATCTTCCTTTAACCCTCTCGAGGGTAGGGGCTCGAGGAGTTGTTGCTTTCAGCTCGTCAAACTTCCTCTTTATTGACCCCACGGTCAAGCGGTCAGGGGCTCCGTCCGATATGACCAGGGCTTGGGGGAAAGACTCCCAGGTGCTTCGGGAACTTATCGAGTCTTCAGCCGGGAAGTTCTTCCACATGTCCCGGACAGCTTCAGGGCTGTCGAGTTCTCCCGAAAAACCGAAGTCTTTAGGTCGCGTGATGCTCAACGCGACTTGCAGCGATCCGTTGTTGGGAGATGGAGTTAACTCCTCGACATTCTGGGCCTCCTGGCCGCTGGGGCGGGGGGCCTCTTGCTGCTTGGCGTACTTCTTCAGGTACCCTTCTTTAATCAGCATCTCGATGGCGTCTTTAAGGTGGACGCAATCTTCGGTAACGTGCCCGTGACTGCGATGGAACCGGCAGTACTTGGACTTGTCAGCGTTTGGTTTGGAAGCCGTCGGTTTCGGGAAGCGGATTCCCCTTTGACGAACTCCGAGTTGGCACAGTCGCTAAAAATGCGCGAGCGGGACACGTTCAGCAGTGTGTAATCTTTGAAAAGGCCAGACGGTCCCCGTGATTCGCGGGGCTCTTTGGTCCGGGCCTCTTTCTTTATTTCCCCGCCTCGCCTGGGTGGAGGGGAGTCTTCTCTTCTCCTGTCTCCACCTCGCCTGGGTGGAGGGGAGTCTTCTTCCTTGTTGCCGCGAGGGCCTTCTCTGTGCCTTGAGTCGAGGGCAATTTGTGCAGCCTCAGCTTCCTCGAACTCAATATGCGACTGAGCCCTCTCGAGGAGGCCTTCAAAGCTGCAGGGACGGTGCAGCCCGACGGATTCTGCGAACTTAGATCCTATCCTCAAACCCTTGATGATGAGATACATTTTGATGTGGTCGGTCACGTGGATCTCGACTGCCTCTTTGTTGAACCTCTCTATGTAGCTCCGGAGAGGTTCATTCTTCCCTTGAAAGATGGCTTCCAAGGAGGCTATCGTCTTCGGATGTTGACGAGACGCCGTAAAGTGTTTTTGAAAGCGTTCCCTCAGGACCCTCCACGACGTAATTGATTCAGAAGCTAGGTTTTTATACCAAGCCATGGCCCATTTCCGAAGAGTCGTAGGGAATAGTCGACATTTGATGGCGCCGGAGACGTTCCTGAAATCGAGCAGAGCTTCAAAACTCTCGACATGGTCATCAGGATCGGATGTCCCGTCATAGGTTCCTAAGGATGGGGGCCTCTCCAGGCCCTTAGGAATAGGGGCGTCCATGATGTGCCTGGCCAGAGGAGTCCGGTAATCGTCATCCTCGCTGGCTCCCGGAGACACTGAGGGGGAGTGTTGTCCATGAACATAGTGACGTCTCGGGGAGTGGTCCTTCGGGCGGCCTCTGGGCTCCTCGGCGTCCGGCCTGCTCCTTCTATTTTTCGAGGAGCGAATTGGTCCCTTTGGTGGCGGAGAGCGGTGGCGTTTCTGAGGATGCTCCGGCTGGGTACGCTCCAAGCGTGGTCCGGCGGGGCCAACGGTTACCTGCAATGGGCTGGATCAACTAGGCCCACTCTAAGTAACTGCTAAGGCTTACGTGTAGTAGTGAAGACCAGCACGTGGTCTTCGCCCTAGAGTAACTGCTCCTAGATATCCGGAAGTAGGGCAGACCGAATCTTTCGGAAGTGGGAGGTTACTTGGAACGTGTCTACGCGGGGTGGACCGTTGGGTGCTCCTCGCGGGGGAGGAGCCCCGTGTGGTCGAGGAGATGCACAACCCGTAGGAAGGGTAGGGCCTCGCGGGGAGAAGCTATCCTGTCGAGGAGGCCTATCTCAGTGGGTTGCGATGCCCTCTTCTCCTTTTGCCAAGGTGCCCGACGGTGACTAAGTGGTCGACGCTCCCCTAGTGCCCGACGAATCTGTGGTGCGCGCGTGGCTGTCACGTGTCCGCAGAAGGACCTTATTGGGCCTCTCCAGGCAGCATGGGTTGGGCCTGCTCGACAGTTGGGCAGCCTCGGCCCAGTCCAGAACATAGTCTAAGATGAAGATGCCTCCAAGGCATTTATACAAATGTTACAAAGTGTTTGGTACTCAAAATATGCAATTACATAACTGAAAAACATAAAAACTCAGACATGTAACTGGTTACACTAAACTTATAACCAGTTACGACTTACATGAAAAAATAAATTTCCTTTCGATGTAACCAGTTACACATGGATGTTAATCGATTACAACTTTGATATTTTACTTGTTTCTTCAGCTCGGAAGTGAAACTGCCCTTACTGTAACCAATTACACCCCGTATTAATCGGTTACAACAAATGAATTATTAAAAAACACTTTTTAACCCAAGATTCAATAAATTTAAGATTCCAAGATTTCAAGTAGATATGATTGTTTTCTGTGTGCGTTTTGCTTTACTCGATGAAATTGATTTTGATTAAAAATTAATTGCAAATAAAGAAATTTATATTTAAATAATTTTATAAAAAATAGTGCGTTAAATATTAAATTTATGTTAAAGAATAAATTTCTAGATTAAAAATATTAAAAATGTAATTTATAATTAAAATTAATTTAAAACGTTAAAATCAATTTAATTAAATATTTCAAAAATAAGTCAGAATTCGTTGATATTAGATATATCTCTAAAAGTTTTAGACTAATTTTTAAATATTAACAGAAATGAATTAAATTTCATCTAAAATTAAATAAAAAATAAAAAAATAAATAATATTTCTTATTCCTAAAAAGTTGTCAATTTTTAGAAAAAATAAATCATCCTTTAATTCATTATTATTAACTATTGGAATTTAGTATAAAACTTTAAACTTGTGAACGAAGCTGACTTTTCAAAACTAATTATATATATATAATATCAATTTTGATTGATTTAAAAGTGAAACCAAACATAAATTGAGTAATAAAATATTCTCCTGCTACTATTAAAATGTATTTCGAGATCTCTGAAAGTGAAAAAAAAAAAAAAAGCAAGTTATTATTACTCACAAATTCATAATCCTTAGCAGTGATAAACTGCATCATACATCACACCAAGCAATATATATGATATTAATGAATGAAAAACATTTTTTTCTGCAATAAATTAACTTAATTCTCTATCTTTTGGTTGGAGATTTAACATTTACATATCCCACTATTATTGTTACAAATGGTATACCATTCAACTAGGAATAAAAGTACTTAAAAAAAATACAGAGTTCTTCGTAACATGATGAATATTACTAGCTAAGAATGAAAAGCAAATGCAAGCATCTGAGTTGTAGGTAAATTTGTATAAAAACCAAGAGGTATTATCATTATGGGACTAATTAATTGATCCCAACATTGTGCAAATGATGTAGATCTAGACATTGGTCTGTTCCTAGTACCACCAAAGTAATGAATGTTACCTAAAAGAAATAGTTTCCAACTTAGAAGCACAAGGTGACTTTGTACAAAGAAAGTGATACTTGAGAGAAACCAAAGAAGGAACAAAAGATAGTAATATATGCAACCGATTGAGGTTGCCATTGGACTGGATTTGGAGCTGAAGGGTTACAAATATATGAGAATTTGGAATCTTGATTTTATAGTGTCTTGGCAAATACTATTTTATATATATGATGAATGGAAAATGCAAGGTTTTGTTGTATGTGTTGCATTTTTTTATATTGGATGCGTGGAGCGCGAGGTTGTCGTTATAAAGATAAATTATTTCTAATTAGGCCCACCAAATGACCAACTTACTATTTCTCTCAATTATAGATCTGATTATGGGTTTTAACCGTTGCAAAAATTGAATAATTTTAGCCAAGGCAAATAGAAATATTGTTTTAAACGTTTCATTCAATTTTTTAAAGGTTATATTTTGTAATATACAATCTTTACATTTTTATTCCGTAATTTTTTTTAGAGGTATAGTTAGTAACAACCAAGAGCGAACTCCAAGTAAAAGACGCATGGAACAATTAGAACTTTCGTCTTATCAGAAGCAAATGATTATGCTTTTCAACATATTTTTGATCAGAAGCAAATGATTATGCTTTTTAAAATATTAATTACCGTCCAATTCAATTAGACGATTGTCCACAAAGCATGTTGTGTCACTCGCATACGCTTTCAACCACTTTTGATATATAAGGGTAAAACACATCATTTCAAATATTCAAATTTATTCTCACTCTCACATTACTTCTAATTCTCTCACTGACTTGAATGTTAGAATACTAACCTTGTAGATCCATATTGCTCCGCCGCGTCATAATTATTACTCTAACCCAAAGAGACACGACTCCACCACCTCATATTCTATTTCTAGATCCTAATAGAAGAAAGGTGTTGTATGTGAGAAACGATTTCTAATTTTTGCTAAATTTCACAAAAAAACGTGTGTTTCTCCACCAAAAATCCAAATCAATGATCTCTTTTTTTGAAACTTCAATCTCCTCCTCAGACAGATCTATTAACCAAACTCATCGAGCATGAAGACATCCAAAGTCATTCGGTATGTCGTCCAACGAAAAGCTCTTCCTACGGCCGTTAAAGCTGCCAAAGCTTCGCCTCTTCCTGCATCCTCTCTTGCGGAAGACAATATAGTTCTGGTGGTATCTCCCTATGTCCTTACACAACAAGAATATGTTTCTTCAAGAGTTGGTCAAGCAACATTACAAGCTCTCTCGTTCTTCAGACCTATACAATAACCTTGCTAGGGTAAACCATCACACCGACCTCATTCAAAACCTGTTGTACCGGGCCAATATATGCTCTCAAGCCTTCAACTACTATAAGTAAATCTTGAATTACATAGAACCATCGCCTTGCTGAACAACATCTATAACCTAATACACCAACAAAAATCATAATTCATGGTCGATAGGATACTCAGGATCAAAGAGAACCTTCAATATGCTCCACCAAGGGACATCATTGTACGAGAGGTAGCTGTTAGATCTGTTTGATAACTTAATGATTTCTATCTATATAGAAATCAATAACAGAACTCTAAACTAATCCCTATGAGTCGATAACCCATTAACTTGTGTCCCTTAAACCCATATCAACATTCATTTAGAGAATGAAAGCGGAAAGGT